>JAGEOH010000950.1:0-25000 GCA_032207245.1 Pardosa pseudoannulata | reverse complement strand
TGAATTAAGCGTCTCTTCTTATATTACTTACGGTATCGCTTAAATTTAAAACGTTGCATGATTTCTTTTTATTATTACTATTATTATTATTATGTTCGGGGAGCAAATAAGCGGTTTCGCAGACTAATAGCGCTTCTCTCCCCAGCCGTTGATCAGCAGTCTTGCGTCAGGATTTCGTCCTAGATATCACAGCTGCTGAACGCAGCGGAAAGATTCGCAATTTTCACAGTTGGAAAAACGCTCGTAAATTCTTATCCGATGTCGAAACGCACTCTGTTTAAAATCCTGCCATCGGTAGCAAAAGGAATTTCGGTGTCTGATACACTGCTAGTCGTTAGAATCGAATTAAACAAATTCTTATTTGGCGGATAAATTACTTTCAAGTTACTATTAGGTTTGGTTTGGAGCGCTACACTCTGCTTTTTTGCAACATAAGAGCTAATGAGACCAGGACCTACTACTTGATGCCAATTCCGAACGTTTACGAACATCCATGCTCCAGTGAGATTCGAACCCACGCACTCCGGTACCGAATATCAGGACTCTCACCATCCGGCCATCGTTCGACTAATTTACTGATAGAGACACAGCTATGGGATAGGGGGGGAGTCTAATGGGGTATCTATCTCAGGACACAGCATCGAGGAATCACCAAATTACTGCGACTGACCTCCAAAATGAATTATTTTCTATTCATAAATGCACTATAAAGTAAATAAGAAACACTTGCATACTCAATCTACCAATATAATTATTTTTTGTCTTTATCCGAAGCACGAGTGCAGAATAGAGTTTAGATGTACATGACAGGCTGTGGACGTGCTTTTGTTCGTATTTGAGAAATGGAACTATAGTGGTTGCTGAAAAAACGATAAGAAGGGAAGAGGGAAAATCTTACCAAAGAATTTTATTTGAAATTAGCAAGTGTGCCAGTGTTTCGCAACGGTGAACTTAATGAATTACTTTTAAACAAAGATTTTTTTTTCGTGCATAACTCTCTAAATTCGCTACAGTGCAGTTCGAGTCATTGGCATATTTATATATTTATATTATAAGCGTTTTATAACAATATTCAGTTTTTATACTTCAGTTTCCATTAAATCTGAGTTGTACATCAATAAGATGTGAAAGCGTGTGCAAAATAAGAGTGCGAAAAGTTGACAATAGTTTCGAAGAACTTCTCCTGTTTACTAAACATTCCGGACTACCCGAAGCTGATCAACCATTGTCCAATTCTCCGAAATGATCAAGGATCAAGCTAACTATATAAAATGATAGGTTTTTATTTGCCTATGAGAGTCATTGAAATTTGTACTTTTTGTTGTTCGAATTGATAGCAAGTAGACGATGTTTAAGTAATATAAAATAAGAAATGAATAAATGAGATATTTAAAGGAATAACGTCATAAAGATTAAAAAATATCGTTTTCACCTATTTATTATGTGATAAATTCAGAATTTTAATCTCCTGCTTTTAACCGAGGAAAACTGCGCTTAAAACAATGACATGGGATTAACGGAATGACGTCACATTGCTAGAAATTATTGCTTCTTTCACTTAGTTGTGATGCGATAAATTAAAAAGCTAATCGGTTGCGTTTAACCGGGGAAAATAATGCTTGGAATAATGACATGAAACGCTCAAAAGAGTGAATGGATTTTGAACGTTAAAAATTTTCAAAAACCGTCCTAGGGATATACCTAATAATTTCCCAAATTTTCACGGTGATTAGATGTATGGTTGAGTCTATCGAATATAGACAGACACAAATTCATTTATACATATATATATTATACAACGTCGAATTGATCTATTGAGTTGTAGGTTAGTCAGTCCATGTTCTGTAATCTGACCATCCATACGAGAGAACAAGCAGGATAAACTTGTCTGGATGTCCTCTTGCTAGGAGATTTCCAGGTTAGACTGAGATACAGAACACGAAGATACTTCGATTGCATGTCATTGCTACACACTGACCCTCCATGGTACTAGATATGCAGACAAACCACTAAGCTATATCAGACTCTTCAATAAGATACTACTTTTATTTATCTTAATACAGGCCCATGCGTATAAAAAGTCTTTAGTTATTTTGGAACTTACTGAGTTGCTACCCACCGCTGATATTAACCCTTTCGTGGGTCGTGGGAAGATTACTTCCCACCTACACGATCTTACAAAATACACCTGTGGGAAGCGCAAAACCCATTATAATATTGCCGCATAAAGGAACTATGCCAACGAGCTCAGTAGCCGAATGGTCATAGCACGAGATCCAGACCCGAAGATTGTGGGTTCGATGCTCGGCATGGCGGTTGATCCAAAGTGTGGATTTTTAATTTAAAAATATTGTTTATTGTTGCTTTATGTTCTCGAACATTCTAGATCTTTCTTTAAGATGTAAATAAGTTATTTCTCGAATACTCTGTTTGGGTATAAAAGCTGATACCCACTAGTTGTAGGCAACTTCTCGATCTTGTAAAGTTGCGAGTTGCTACTTAGCTTCAATAAATTCGTTTGTTAAGTTAAACGGTGTGTTCATTCGAATCTTTGTGATAATATATTGGTCTTGTTATTGAAACAATGGAAAGACTGATTCCCGCTTCGGTTTTGCGCTGACATTAATTGTTCGATCGATTGAATAAAATTAGCCGCTCTGTTTTGAAAGTTCAGAAACGTGGAATGTGAAATAACTGGTCCAGGAAAGGGATTAAGTCTCAAAACTATAAGTATTTTAAAAATTTTGAAATTTTAATTTTTTTAAGAATTAAGCTGCAAACATTTCTTCACATTTTTGGTACTAATTACTCTTGATGTTTTGTTCTTTTTTTGAGTACCATTAATGATATGTTTAAATATTATATATGTCAAAATACCACATACTAATAAAAAAAACCTGTTTATTTAACTTTATAAATAGAGGTTCCTGTTAAAAATTATGCCTTTTTTGCGTTTGCCGAACATAATTTTTGTGTGATCAGACCTTTTTCTGAAAAAGTTTTTTAAGCCCTGCCTTATAAGAGAGTTGTTGATAACTATGCAGAGAAATTATTCTTTAGGTAAGGTCTGCATTGTTCACATCTTTATGTGCTGATAATGAAATTTATAGCGTTTGTTTGTTTCCTACTCCAGTCTTAAATTTCTGCTATAACCTTCAATTTTTTTTTAATCTTTCGTTAATCTCATCATACTAGCCTCTCTAATGCAAACTTGGATATATCTGAAAATCCTGATAATTTCAGTTCTTTTTTTCATTTAAAAAGAGGAAGAAGGAAGGACACTAACGACCTCGCATAACTGCATATGAAATAGGATTAAAACATTAACTTCAATGAAGTTTATAAGAAGCCTCTAAACACTTTTTTGACTTTTTAAAAATATATATCCCTGTCTGCGTGCTGCAAGAATATATGAATATTAGCTGCTTCGGATCCAGCCAGTGTGCACGGTATATGCAGCCAAAGACTTCACGTAGTCTTTTGAAATTCCTTTTCAGGGATTAATTTAAGATAATTTATGACATATATGTTATAACTGCATATTTGGCTATACTTGGCAATATGCTATATTTAATAATATTTCTCAATTTAACTTTGCACCAGAAACCCTGTGTTTTTTACAAGATTACTTAAAAAGAATTCCATGTAGAAAAAGCAATAGCATGTTTGTCGCTGTAGGCAAATTGAAAATTTCCCCCACCTCAACTAGCTACAAAATATTTTATATAAAAAAAAGGAAATATAAAAGTACCATGTTAACCAGAAAAATAATGCAGAACTGAAATACAAAAATAATACCAACACAAATAACCACTTGCCTCTAAAATTCTCATACCACTAATTCTACACTCGTAACTGTACCACTACTACAACATATACTGTTACACAAATAAAATATTGTTCTCTGATTATCTTTAATATATGGGTGGACAAAGCTGATAGATCTCTGTCTGAGGTTTCAACTCATTTCACTGTTTACATGTAGAAGAGATGGTTTCGAGCGCTACGGTCGACTGTTTTGATACACAAAGATTAATGAAACCTGAATCTACTCCGTAAAGCCGTTATCGAATGGTTACTTAAATCCATGCCAGCAATAGGATTCTCATGAACTCCGGTACCGAAGAGCAGTGTGCTACCTGTTCGGCCATCCTTCGGCGTTTACATGTAGAAATATCTGGAGGATGTCTATTCATGTTAAATCTGAATAAAGTTTTTATATCGGTATGTGGTGCCTCTCAAAATACAGGAATGTTTACAAGCTTGTCCATTCGTGTCAGATTTAATTTTACTACTCATTATTTTTTTAAAATTCACTTACCTAAATGCATTTTGTGGGTTGTGTATATTTGTGTATTTATTTATTATGATCTAGTTTGGGTGATTTTAAATTTTAAATAAAAAGTTATTTTTATTAGTAAGTGGTAAGCCTCGGAAGTAGGCAAAGTAGGCAATCGATTACCTTACCTACCACCTATGGATGACGCTACTCCACGTGATTTCCAAGTTGTTGAACTCCTTAAGGAAAAGTACAAGTACTTCTCGTCAACCAATATTGAACAAAACTAAGATTTGGATATGGAATCCAGATGTATCTTTTAATGTAACAGATCTGCAATAATTTTAAGTCATCTTGTTTATATACAAGTCAACACATACTGTTCAATACATACTGTTCAATACCGTGGTGAACACGGCGGAGCATATATTTACACACGTGAACACGTATTCATACATATATTTTCTACGTTTGTTTTACTTCCAGTGGATTTACATTTATGACTATGTTCTGTTACAAAGGTCTTATTTTCTCGTATGGCTATATACTGGTACAAAGCTCTCAGCTTCTTTTACGGGAAATGTTCTTCAATGATTTGTTTTTTGGTTGTTATAAGCCAATACAAATTTTTAAAAGAGATTTTATCTAATTTTCATTCTTTCATTTAATCATAATTAAAATAGGTTAGGGTCTCATGACTTCTGGTACTACATTATTAAAATAATTCATTCCCTCCAAAACAAAGCTGTTGTGAAAATACTTGTGAACACCTCTGAGCCTGACTTTTATAACACCAGCATGTTTTTTTCTTAAAATATTACATAACTACAGTCAGATTATGAGAGGTATTAAAATTCCAGTCTGTGAGAAAAGATTAAACGGTCAACAGAGAAAAGGCATAATCTACTCATGCGTCGGAGACAACCCGATGCTTTTCTATTTGTTAAAAAACATGCTCAATATGGTTTATTCTGAAAACAACATGGCATGACTGATGCATCCCAAGGGTCTTCTTACATTAACTGGTGTAAGGCATTCGTAATAACATTGCTAGAGAATCTCGTCAATTTCGATCCTTTTCAGGAGGGAGAGTTTCTTAATCCGTAACTCTTTCCCGTCGATCAATGTCCCAGGGACAGAGCATTCAGGCTACTGAAAAACTATTTTAAATTGTATTTGCTTGTGTATTACGCTCTCTCTGACGTCAGCCGAACGTGTTCTTTGCTATCTGGGGGGGTCTCCATGCCTCCATTCTCTCTTCCCTAACCTCTCCTCTAGAAAAGACAGAGAGAAGGGTGTGGGGGATTGCGAGTGACGTCTCTAGGGCCAAGCGTCGTTTGGTGGGGGAGAAGACGCTGAGAGTTGTTGTCCGGCTGCCGAGGATGAATGAGCCGTGCTGAGAATGTAAATGATGTGAATATTTGTATATATCAGAATAAATCCTTCTTTCTTCTCCGTCTCGCTTGTGTTCGATGTGTCATCCTCATGACACATCGAACCCTGCTTGACCATAACGCTACCAAGTTACCTATTTCAGAGCTCTGACTTTACAACGGGTACAGAGCATCCATACACATCTATTTGACCTGTATATTCTCTGTATATACAGGGAGAAGTTTAGTACGTCTATCAGGGCCCAACACGGTACCCCAAGATTCTACACCAGCACTACCCTTAAGCCAATTTCAGCTGTACAATTTAAAAGCAATTGCGATCTACTTCAAGGATCCACACTATTAATGTACTCAGATCCTCGCAAGTCCTAAACTATTCGGCTATCTTCAGTCAAATGAAGCCTATGTTGTGTATTACGTGAAACGTCGAGTTGACAAAGTAACTCTGTAGAAATAATCTATAGGAAACCCTTTTCCTTTTAACTTCTCCCCGAATATGAAGCACTAAACCTACGTGACTAATAGGAAACTCATGTTTTTTCCATGTCGCTCAAACCATTACAGAAGCTCCCACGATAGTTGGAGTCACGTGATAGTTATGTTTCTCTTCGATCGTCGTGAGTTGTTAGGAAATCCCTGAGACTATTTTTTTTTTGTTATAATATTACTATCATTATTGTCATGGATGAAAGGACCGATACAATTTTCGTCGTGTACTTTTTTTTATTTTTCCTTTTCTCTCTATGTCGATGATATTGGTGAGTCGAGTGAAAAGGAAATGTTACAGTGAAACATGTCTCGATGTTTTTTATTCTTTACTCCCAACAGTGTTCTGGAAACGCGAGAGTTCGAGTTTGCAGTATTCCTCGTGTTCCCATCTGGAAACTCGATCATCTTTTGTAAAACTGACAATGAAAGCAGTAGTAGTAACAGAAAATGTATGAGTATGCGTGTGCGTGCATGAGTGTATATAATATACACCCTCATGTCCAAAATTTTCGATACATATAAGTTCATGGATATCTCATAAACTGTAAACTATAATTTTATGAATTTTTCTGGAATGATACATAACATTATGGCACATAAATAGAAATGTAAAAGTTTAAAAGCTCTGTATATGAAGTATTATTGCAGAATGAAACAATAAAATGGTAAGAAAAAAGGACAGAGTACAGGAAAAAGGAATAATTCAGAAAATAAACGAAGCCTTAAGAATTGAACGTGGAATGTGTTCTCCCCTGACTTATATACACCAATCAAAATGAGTTTTCATGCTTGCAATAACGATGTTGACCACGAATTGGGGAGTTAAAATCCCCTCTTCAGGAAATGTAGTTTATTTGCGTCTTTAGAAGGAGGATGTTTACGTGAAGTTGCTCTTCTAAGGTAGTTACATAAGTTTCCTATCGGGTTAAGATCAAGAAAGCCGAACACTGGCCGATTGGTTAGGATGCTGATTGTCGGTACCGGAGATCGTGGGTTCGAATTCCACTGTAGCATGGATGTTCGGAACCGTTATGAATCGGCTTTAAGCAGTAGGTACCAGTCTCATTAGCCCTTGTGTGCAAAACAGTAGACAGTAGCGCCCCAAACCAAACTAAGATCAAGAAAATTTGGACATGGTATGCTCTCAATGTCTTTATTTTCAGTAATTCGTCAATGACCTTTGTTGGGTGTAAGAGGGTTATCGTCAGTAAAGAAAAAGTCAGATACATATCCTCCTATGAAAAGCCTTATATAAGGCTCTGAAACCTCATCCCAATATCTCTGAGGAGTTACAGACCCTCTGTTGAAAACGTACGAGCATAAGTCTATCGGTCATCATTCCTCCCATACTATCACACCTCCACTAACGAAGCAGTCACGTTTCATAATTATGTAAACTGTTTACATTTTACATCTGGAGGGAGTCAGAAACACGAAATTATCCTGCGAACATTGTGTGTTTGTGTGATAGAGAAATACATATAGATAGGTATACGTGTCGTGTAAATGCCTTTGTCAAAATAATTAAGTTAGAAGAACAGGAAAATCTAATGGTCTAATCCAAACAAACTTTTTCGGCGTCGGACCAAAAGTCGAAAAAAATAAATTTGGCGGGCCAAGATCAATTTTTCTAAAATTTTAAAAACAATATACAAGTATCTAATGGTTTAAATACGTTAATGAGATGAATGAAATTGCGATTTCATTTTTAAAAGTTCCTCATACTGAGGTTCGAAGTGAGATGTACTGATTTTAAGGAACGATGCTAACTGCTCATCTATCAGTCTACTTCTGAAATTATTCTTTCTAAGGTTCAAAGTTGAAAACATTTGCTCACATATAAGAAGCAAATATACCGCTGATCTTCTGGGCGTGAGATAATAAATTTGGGATATAATATTTAAGCAAAGTAGAAAAGGAGATGGATATGTAATGTATAAATATATATTTCTTTTAATTTACCTCGGACCGGCAACTTAAAATTCTATCCGCGGGCCGGATAAAACCTTCCGGCGGGCCGGAGTTGGTCGATCCCTGGTCTAATCTGTTATGGAAATAAAAAGATGACGGATAACACTCTCTCCCATGGCCTACCAAAACGGTTTATAACCGCCGAAGCCACGGTGGGAGTAGAGATTCATATCCATAATCAATATAAACATTAAAATATTTTAGAAAGAATAACAGGTCCTGAAGAGTAGGGAAAGGTTGAGAGCACCTCTGTGCAGATTTTTATGTGCGCTTATAATGAAACGTTAGTCAAAATAGTAACCAAGAAATCGGAAAAATATGCCGTCGATATCATAGCATTGTACTGTTTTGAAACTGCCGATTTCAAGGAGTGTGGTGCACTATGACTCGTGACAACTTTTTGACACCAAAGCAGGAATAAAAGTAATAATATTTATTTACAGGAAATTTATAGTAAGTTTATACAGTGGACTCTGCTTAATGTGATCAGTTTGGGACACCGTGATTTTGATAAGAATAACCGATTGATAACAATAAACGATATGCAGAATTAGATAAATTTACCCACCCTCCTTTAATTCACACGTACTACATTTCAAAACAAAATGAAAAAGGATACCTTATATTTATGTACTGCATATTATCCTTTAAAACATAAGAATTGTATACATAATTTCAAATATTGATCAGTTGTTGACTGTCTACAATTTTTTCTAAGAAACTCATTGATAAATTTTTTGTAATGAAAATCAACTTATCATAACGATTTAAAATTTCGATCTTTTCTTTTAATGTTAAATCATTTCGCTTTCTGGCTTACATATCGACAAGCTACACGTAAGCGAACAAGGCATAAAATGTGCATACGCTTCTTCTCAGCTCCGATAAGAAAGTGTTGCCTTATTCTTATTTAACCATTGACTACCAGTAGGGTGTTTATATTTCTGAAAAATTCCAGGAACGTGTAATTTCACACTCTTTTGTTCGTTCCCCATTTCCTTAAGTGGAAGTGGAGAATTCGCGGAAGTTCGAAAAGAACAGGTTCCTACTGAATATATTGTGAGTATTCTTTTGCCAGTTAAAGTGAGGTTCTAAAACTGATAACATTAACCGTTGTAACGAGCACATAAAGCGATAATTTTAACATACGAATGAATAGAGAAAATCGGGACCAAGTGATTTCGATAACAATAAGCGATCGATAACATTAACCGCGATCACATTAAGCGGAGTCCACTTACTAGTATTTACAAGGAGAGGAATTAATTCACGATGTTTTTGAATCTTTTTTAACGATAACCCTTTCAACCATATCTCACGCCTTTGCAACTTATTTTAAACAAATGGCGCTTTTTCGATTTTTTAATTTTGGCTGAATACTTTCTTTAAGCTCTTCGAGTTCCAGTTTAAATCCACTGTCTTTGCAAGTTTTGGATTCATATCCATAGTCCAGTTCGAATAGGGAATAATCTAAAATTCAAAGTTTTGAAATGTTTCCATGTTTAACAGTGCTTGGAGGAATTAAGTCACGTTATTTGAAATTTCACATAAAGCGATAATTTTAACGTACAAGTGAATAGAGAAAATCGGGACCAAGTGATTTCGATAACAATAAGCGATTGATAACATTAACCGCGATCACATTAAACGGAGTCCACTGTATTATAAAATTGATTTGTTAGTTTATTGTGTTATCCATACTGGACACAAAAAAATCACTAGATAATGTATTTGTCCTAGCAAAGGTAAGTTCAACTTTATCGAATTTGGCTTTTGGTTTTGGTTTGGTTTGGAGTGCTACGGTCTACTTTTTGCAACACAAGGGCTAATGGGACCGGGACCTACAGCTTAAAGCCGATTCCGAACAGCTACGAATATCCATGCCATAGTGGGATTCGATCCCACGAACTCCGGTACCGAAGGCCAGCACCCTAACCAATCGGCCATCGTTCGGCTTATCGAATTTGGCACCGCTAAATTTTGAACTCTGCGGGACATTGTTTGCATATCTGTTAAGAACGGCCCTATGTATTATATTTTTACTAAAATTTTATTTTGGTTTCAGAAGGTAGGTTTGTTCGTGGCTGCACTAAATACACATCTTAATTCCTAACAGTTTGTTTCCCTGTGGTTAGGTTTCCCACCAGTGGAAGGAACGGGTGAAATGCGTCACGGGAGTATTTGTCGGAAGCGTCACCCTAACCGTGAAGGCCAAACCATTTCTCCCAGCTCAGTACTCCTCAAGGTTTCGTCTTCACTTCGGTTAAACTGCACTTGCATTTACATATCTTCAGGTTTTCGTCGCATTTTCAGTTTCATTTTCTCTCAATTAGAATTTGAGTTTCACTTCTCTTCGTCTCGTTCGTCACCGTTCATTCGCTTCCTCGGTCTCTCGGGGGGCGAAGAATCTGAAAGCGATAGCAGTGGCGTAGCGAGCATCATAACTGGCGCCCTGGGCGAGATACCCTTTTGGCACCCCCAACCGATGAAAATATATGGTAATTTAAACCATTTGATCCCCGTATGCAAGCAATGTCTGCATAATAGACCTTATCCCTCTCTCACAACGTCATTGTGAAAACGCTCAAGTAATGTCCTTCAATTGTGAATTAGTTTTAAATACTATCGATTTAAATATCAAAACGTTTTATTGTTTTTACATTACTTTTTAAAAACATCACAGCTAAAATTGTAATTTTGTTAGTCTACAGTTCTATAGAATTATTCCATTTGTCGGTTCGTGGTCAGGTGTCTGCTGAGAAGGGATCCGTGGGCAAAATTGTTTGGGAACCACTAGTGTAGACTGGTGTTACCCAACCACTTGTCCATGGATTGACTGAAATGTTAATGTCCTTTGTAAGAATATTTAGAACAGCAAGGTGCATCATTTTGACCCAAAATCAATTTTGTTTCCGATTTTCTCGAAAGGTTACTAATGAAATTGAAAGAAATTACTTGACTTCTTCTGATTTTATACCAATAACAATCTATAAAAATATGATACGTTAAATAGTATTAGTTTCTTGTTTTTAATACTTATACCTAACTTAGTTATACCTAATACTTATACCGTGGGATGGGTCATTTAGACATCATTATAATTACAAGCATGAATTTTGCAACTTAACATTTCTTGGAATAGAAAATTCTTTTATAGTTTTCATTTCATTGTCCATATGTCAGCAAAACCATACGTTAAGATCAGATGGTCAACTTACAAAGACAGGGGAGGAAGCAGCCTGATAACGAAAGAACAGTTGATAATTTTATTGTAGTGACAGAAGATAGTATTTCAAAGGTAATAACCCTTAGCAACATTTCGATAATAAACGTTCATTTGAATGGTTAATAATTGTTTTTCATCTACGAGAGACATCCCGCTATAAGTACTTTGTATGGAAGAAAATGTTGGGGCCTCTGGTTGCGTATTCGAAGTACACTCTCAGCTGTTTGTGGTTTTGTTCTAACGAATGAAATCTAAAGTCTGCTTGTGGTACAATGTTAGAGATGCCAACTACTCCGGATTGCTCCGAAGAAATGAAAGAAATTGATAACTTCGGAAACTCCTCAGATTGCTCCGAATAATAACAGAAATTTTTAACAACAAATCATAATTCAGCAATCAAATACAAAATATTGCAGAAAATAAAGCTGAACATATTGCTCTTTCTACACAGTAATGTTGCATGTGAGAGAGTTTTCAGTACTTTACTGAAAAACCGAACGGAATTTGCGTCATATTCGAGTAGCGTTGTCTAGAATCCCTGATGATAGAAAAATGTAAATAGTTTAATGAGGGTCAATGTTGCTACAAGTAAAACTTTTCTTAAAAATAAGATAAAAAGCTACTTATACATTATTGAATGTATAAATTTTAATTTACCCTTTACTACTGTGTGTTTATTCTTAATTTAATTTGATCAGTTATAATTTAAAAACCAATAAAATATGTAATTATGTTTTATAATTTGTTTAGGCTATTTTGTTTTTATTTATTATGTATGCAAATTGCATACACGTGTACTTTGTAGGTAGCTTATTAAATCTTAAAACCGCGCTGATGCTTCTGACAGAGGTGCCTGAATGTTGGCAGGTCTGCAATCAATGCTACCATTTACAATTTGGAAGACTAACGAGTTGACATTAAATTTCTACGATTTAAAAAAAAAAAATGAACCAAATCTACCAAATTGAACGTCCACTCTTCATTTGTTTCTGCAACTATATTCATTTTATTTTGCGACATCTAGTATTTTGAACAAGCTAGTATAAATGCTGAGGAGCGATATTTTTGATAATCGGTATTATAGCCCTGTGAGGTCCTGAAGTAGGGGTAGGCGAAGCCGTCAAAGATACAGGCTGGACAACTGTTTACTGTGGATTAAATACTTTATTCCAGTGAATATTTTATGTATAGCTATGTACAGGTTTCAGTATATTCTAAATCTTCTGAGATCTCCTGCTGAGATAATTTTACTCAATTACAATGCGTGGGTACAGTGAAGCTAGTTCTTCTCGAACACTGGAACAATTCGTTAATTAGCGCCGGTACGAAACGCTGACACTATAACCTCCGGGCTGACGATCAGTGCAGTCGGCTTCCACACTGAGGTTCAAACGCTCAGAGTGTGTATCACGCTGGAGTTCGTTGAGGAAACTCAGGATGCAAAATGAGAGTAAGGGTCACTCTCAGCGACCTACTTCTATGCACGAAGTAGAAAAAAATTAAGACAACGGGAATGAGATCCCAAAGTCGAAAGTCGACTTCTCAACAAAAGCAGAGACGCTGGCGGTCTCTAAAGCAAAGCAAGCTCCGGCGATCGGAGAGACGAGTGGACTCCTCTCGAGCTCCACAAAACAGCTTTAAAGAAACTCTCAAGACAAAAGCCCTCTTTCTTGGCTCAGCCAATCTTCTTCTACAGGGGTCCCTGTTCCCTTTACGTGATTCTTCCGAAACCTTTCAGACCCAGGGTGACGCAATCTTGCGGTCAACTCCCCGCCTGGATCAGCTGATCCGTTTCCAGATGTGGCCGAAAGGTCGTCTTTAAGTCAACCGACCAAAACAACTTAAATTCCTTTGCGGCACCGGTAACGGGGCCCAGATGTACACTACAGCATCGCTCGAGTAATAATTATTACTCGAGTCTTTTGACAGACATCATAAAGGAGCAGACGCGCTGGCTCCGGTGTACTGACAGTTCTTAATGTACCGCCGCCTAAGCGACTGCATCTGGTTTTGTGCCTGAGACGTTACTAAACAAACGGCTTTGTCCGGACCACGCGTGTCTATTTACCGCTAACCGTAATGGCTTGCTGTGAAAGGTCACCTTACATTCTTCTTTTACTCGCCTCATGTAACGAATCGTTACAGCCCTTATAATTTTGACCGCGATATTCTAACCCTAAGCCCCTATATCAAAGTGCTAAGTGAATTAAAGGGTATGTTTTTTTTCAAGTGAGTTGTATCTTATGCTTGTATATATCGTGCCTATATACTTTTCCTTTGTAATAAATAATTAACAAAACATTGTGATAGAAACAGTATTATCATAAAAAAGTTACAAATGATTAAATTTTAATAATAATTATGATGTGTGGATCGGCAACTTTATACTAATTTTATAAATGATAGTTTACGCTATCTAGTAGATTTTTTATGCGTTTGTTCAGAGTTACATAACACCAAACCAACATAACATCCTTTTGTAGCGTTAAAAAAAGAATACTTTTAAAATAAATTTTATTATTTATTATTTATTTTTATTAATATTTCAAAGTTTTTGACATGCCAGAAAAATTATATGGCGTGCCAAACTTGGCATGTCCGTGTAATTGTCATATTTAGTCTACGGTCACCTTAACTTAAAGAAGAGTAGACTTTTCTCAGCACCGTACTTTGCCGCATGAACATAAAAAGAAAGTGAAAGTAGCACAAAATTGTGTGCTTAAGCGTCGGTAGGGGGGAAGGTACACATTGCTCTCCCGTCGAGAGCATGTTCCGCATCCTGAACAGGTCGTTTTAATCAAAAGACGAATTATATACATTTATTTATTGTATATGGCATTTTTTTTTTCTTTACAGGTATAACAGAGAGACCCGAGCAACTCTACTTCCCCTCCAAACAAGCGAGTCGCGAAACTGGTTTTCTGAAGGTCAAGTCCTCCCAAGATTTAAAGGGACGAGAGATACAAACACTGCCTGAATCCCAAGTGGACCTGCTTCAGCACATTCCAGATGCCGCGTTTGTAAAATCGTCTTGTAAATATAGAAATAAAGACAATGCTCAACAAGAACACTATACCGTTCTAGAAATAAAAAAAATTGGATGGCTGGAGTTATCTATATGTAATATAGTACAGCATATCCCAAACTGTGAGCAGCAACTCGCCAGTGGGTTGCAACAAGGTCTTGAATCTATAATAAACAAATTGCACGACTCTAATGGTGGCTTTAAAATCTTTATCAAGAAACGTGGTAACATGGAAAAAAGACAAAAAATGGGCAATTTTCATTTTCATTTATTTATTTATTTTTGTTGATCAAGTATCTCAAATAAAAGACAATTTCTTCTTAAAAGGTAGTTTGCATAACTTGAGAGTTTGCAAACCACTCATCTAGTAGGTGTTCCATAACGATGTTTACTTTTCAAACCTATTCTACATTTCTAATCCCTTTAGTTTATTAGCCGAACGATGGCCGATTGGTTAGGGTGCTAGCTTTCGATACCAGAGTTCGTGGGTTCGAATCCCACAGTGGCATGGATGTTCGTAGCCGTTCGGAATCGGCTTTAAGCTGTAGGTCTCGGTATCATTAGCCCTCGTGTTGCCGTAGACCGTAGCACTCCAAACCAAACCCTTCAGTTTATCTTATCAAAAGTCTGTGAGTATTTAGAATCTACGAAAATGGTCACTATTTTTTTTCTATTTAGCACATAGAATGTTAAATTTCAAGGATAAAAAGAAGATGTGTGATTTTTTATTTATTTATTATTTTTATCAGAGCTAAAGGTAGAAAAGGGATAGAAACTCCATAACGATGTTTACTTTTCAAACCTATTCCATATTTCTAATCCCTTCAGTTTATCTTATCAGAAGTCTGTGAGTATATAGAATCTACGAAAATGGTCATTATTTCTTACTATTTAGTACATAGAATGTAAATTTCAAGGATAAAAAGATGTGTGATTTTTTATTTTTTTTATCAGGCTATAGGTAGAAAAGGAATGGAACCTGTTCAGAAACACAGATATAATTCAGTACTCAAACAAATATGTTTTTAGGAGAATATATTGGTTTTTTTCTGAAAATGTAGTTTGAAAAATAAAAATAAACACTTTTTGTGTGTGGAGAGATGTTTGTCTTATAGAATATGCTAATCTAGAATTCGAACTAGGTGAGGAAAGAGGGAGGGGGTAGAATGTATAAAACTATGGGTTTGTCAACTCTTTTGTGATATCCTCCATTTATAGCAGTAAGGGAAATACCTCAGATGTAGATTGCTAATGATATTAAATTTTCATTCTACATAGCACAATATACTTTTTGGAACAATAGAAAAGAAATTTTCAAGCGAATAAAAAATTGCATGATAAAAAATATAGTTTCCAAAGGTGAAGATTGAAAAATAATTAGAAATTTAATGAGAAATCAGCGAGAAACTTCTTCGAAACTAGCTGTAGCTTAACCATAGAAGAAAAGTTGAGTAGCTAGGCACTAGAAACAGGACGAGACTTAGTTGCATCTGACTCTGAATACTTGTAAAACCAGAAAGGAACTGCAGTAATTTGAAGGAAGGCGAAGGAAGCAAACAAGCAATGCTAAAATGACACTCTCTCGCACATAAAGATTTCCCTGAGTCAGATTTTCAAAAGTATCATTTTATCGCATACTTTATGACATTAGGTAAGTAATAAATTACATGGTTAACACTAAATCTATCAAGAGGGGTCAAATGACCCCATTTTTCGTTATTTTTGCCCTTATAAAAAATGTCCGGTAGTTTTAGTGTTAAAATACAACTTAAAGTATGTGGAGCACGGATACCGCCGCATAAAGAATGGGGAAGCCAATTTAAATGGTCGGAATCTTTAATGCTGCATGTCAACTTATCATACAAACAAAATGTTGATTTACAATGACCGCATGGACAACCAAAGTAAATTATTATGTAAAAGTAAATCTGGATGAAAAGTAGGACTGGGCGCTGTATCGCGATGAAGAACGAAAACCGATATAGCCAAATCGATTTAAGCTTCTCTTCGATTTAAGCCGATCTTCGATGTGGAATCGACGAACGATGGCCGAATGGTTAGGGCATCTTCGGTACCGGAGTTCGAATCCCACTGTGACGTAGATGTTCGTAGCAGTTCGGAATCGGCTTAGCATTAATGATTTCAGTCTCATTAGCGCTCGTGTTGCAAAAAAAGTAGACGTTAGCTCTCCAAACCAAACCAAACAGAAATCTTCTTTCCGATTTCCTATTAGGTGCTGTTTCCCTGAGTCAGATTTTCAAAAGTATCATTTTATCGCATACTTTATGACATTAGGTAAGTAATAAATTACATGGTTAACACTAAATCTATCAAGAGGGGTCAAATGACCCCATTTTTCGTTATTTTTGAATATACTTAAGAATGATTCCAAGTCCCCAAATGACTCTCGCGACACACGACAAACGTTCTCTACATTTTGTTTGCATTTTAGGGTGAGACTGAATCGCCAAGTGAGAAGGGAGAACTCTAGGGATGGACGTCTGACGTACTTGGAAGAGACTCCTTATCAATTTCACTGTTTAAGAATCCTTGTTTATTTTTATTTTGTGTGTGCTTCTTTAGTATGTGTTGGTAAAATAAATGTTTGTCCTTGAAAAGTCTGAAGTCATTTTCGATACCAAATTACACCTGAAAATCCAAACCCTCCGCTATCATGATTTTTCACCAGATTTCCAAATGTGATTTACGTATGAAATTAAAAAAGTATCATGATACAGTCGTCCGCTTCTCCCACTTTAACTCTTTCTTCAATCCACTTCCAATTCAACCTCGTATTCATTTTTTCTTTTAATTTAGAAATCAATGAAATAAAAGTTTTATCATTGTGGTATTTGGACAGGAGAGCTGAGATGAAATATCATGAAAGGCTTTAGGTGCAACCCATTAACTTAGACCGCGAGGTAAAAGGTGCCTAAACTGTGTTGCACAAAGAATTACGAATAATTTCTCGAAGCTTTTTAATTGTTTCTATATGACATCATCAATAGAGAAGTTGCTAGAGAAATTGTGGACTCCTATTAAAGTTAAAGACTCCTCCTTGAGAATAAATATTTAGTCGCTATAAAGGCTTTGTTTAACATTCAGATAAGTTGCAATAAAATAAGTTTAAAAAGTTATAAAATATTAATTTCTGTCGAATTAAAACAGCCTTGAAAAATAATAATTTAAATGTTTTTATTTTAAGCATATTAAATAACTGTGTAGTGTAATGAAACTTGAAATAAGTTTAAAAATTATCAAAATGTAATTTTTTACGTCGAAACATCATTGAATCGCGATATAAAGCCGGTTATACTTTGCGATGCAAGATTTTCTACACCACCCAGTCCTTATATATATATATATATATATATATATATATATATATATATATATATATATATATATATATATATATATATGTGTGTGTGTGTGTGTGTGTGTGTGTGTGTGTGTGTGTGTGTGTGTGTGTGTAAAGCACAGGAGTAAGAAAAACTAAAAGCAGAATCTAGAACTTAAAAAAAAAATTATTTGGATATCATATACTAGTGTTTATACCGTTGGAGATTTGGAACTCTAGTTTGCTCTTAAAACATTTTTATGCGTGCATAATCCTCACCCTTGGTATAAGCATAGTAAATATAGATTAATCAAAGCAAAATAACCTATATTGAAAAAATTAACTCTGCGAGACCATAGAGAAATCAATGAAACCAAAGCCGCACCTCTGAGTAAACAATAGAACGCAATTCACCGAACCAAATAGTTGTTGCACTAATAAAATTTAAAAAAAAAAAAATTTATCTTCTGCAAAATCCATAGAAAATTTACTGAATTGATAGAATCCTCTTGTATCACCTCATATATATATATATATATATATATATATATATATATATATATACATATATATATATATATATATATATATATATATATATATATATATATATATATATATAGAGAGAGAGAGAGAGAGAGAGAGAAAGAGAGAATAGATGTAGAGAAATGGTGCAAAAGAACATTCTTATTGACTTTCTGAATACGACAGTGACATATATCTATTTATGTCTATCTGTCTATCTATCTATCTATTTATATATATATATATATGCATATATATATATATATATATATATTTCTATACATATATATATACATATATATGTGGGAGATTTGTTCCCACGGTGGAAAAGATGCACAAAAGCTTAACTAAAATGAACTTATTTAATTAAGCTATTTACACATTATATACAAAATTGGTGTCTAGGTAGAATTAAAATAAAACTGGATATCAATGCCCTTCTGGCACAACATCAGCGCCCGTCTTGGCGGTCAAATAGCGGAATAGTGGTCAGCGAGAAGTGACGTCTGCACACGTTGTCGTCTATATCGTTCCACTTGGAAGAGTTGTTGCCAAACTGCAAAAGGAAAACTTCGCTTTCTCGGAGTAAATTCACCTCATATATCACACACACACACACACACACACACACACACACACACACACACACACACACATATATATATATATATATATATATATATATATATATATATATCCTTTTGCATCGAGATAAAGTCTAATTGAAATTTTCCGTGTATCCAAAAGACTTGAAATAGGGTCATGTTAAAGAGCTTTATTCCGACAATACTTAAATAACACACTATTGAAAAAAATATTGGTAGTGTTTGGATAAAACTTGGAAAAGTAGATTTACTTTCAAAGTTATGTTTTTTTTATTTCAAAGAATAAATCAGCTCAAGTAAACACGAAATAAAAATACGAATTCTAAAGAGAAAAACATCTCAGAAGTAACATTACTTGGCTGTAAAACTTTCAGAAACTCACTTCTGAGTCCTTAAGGAGTAAATAAAAACTTAATCGATTTTTAGAAAGAGACCTTAGGAACGAATAGGAGCAGTTTTCTAAGTAGTTTGAAATAAACTTCTTGGTATGCTTTAAGCTTCAGTATACCAATGATCTACAAGACATATGAAAGGGAGTTTACTTTTATATTCTTTATCACATTAAAAAGATTTAAATGTTTTTCGCTATAGATAAGAAAAAATATGAAAAGTATTTGTAAAACCAACTCGAGTCTTGAGTCTAGTATTACAAGGTTTGTGCGTCTTGAGTCGTCGTTAAAATGGGGATTGATTTAGCCTGTTTGACAGGCAAATTCAGTCGTGTAGAAGGGGCGTGTAATACTAGACTCAAGACTCGAGTTGGTTTTACATGGCCCCCTGGATTTTTTCGGCGGCCGAAGACAGACACCCCGACAGAAGGTGGGCAAGCTATGTTCCATGAAGTTCTACAGGAGGGGGGCGAGAGATGCGATTCCGCCCGCGCCAGCTGCGGACATTTTCCCGTGGAGGCGAAAACTTGACCGAGGGGGGGGATTCCCCCCCCGGCCCTCACGAAGAGGAGTGAAAAGGAGATGCCCGGTCGGAACGACGGGGAAAGGACATTATTCTTCGGAAAGGAGTAGAGACCGAGGGAGGTGTTTGTCCGCTCGGCACAGTTTATTTTTGTCCTCGGTCTTATTTGAGCCCTGTTTGGGTATGATTTGCGTTGTATATATGTTTTGACAAATCTTATTAATAAATGTTTAATCCAGAGTTTTGTCGCTTCTGTGCTTCATTGTCGGCCACATAGGCTTTAAGCGAACCCAAGATACCTGCTCCAGTAAAAATAGGCGGGCAGGTATAGAACGTGGCGTGCAGACTTCAGAAAGTGCAGCCGGGGACGCGCGAGGCGTTTTACAGTATTCATTTATTTATCTTTTTCATTAACACTAGATTGCCCAAGGCAGTCATTTTGACTGTTTTTTAATTTCAATTATAAAAACAACTATGAAATATAATGACACAATTTCTTAGAATTTGGTGACTTTTTCTATAACATATAAATGGGTTTATGAATAATTGTAGTTACTTCCGCCCTCCTTTATTATAGAATATTAAAAATTAGTTTTAAACAAATTTCTTTACAAATTTTTTACAATGCAGTCATTTTGACTGTTTTGAGGCAATATAGGTATACAAGAAATCTCGGGCAATCTAGTGTTAATCACACTAGTTTAAATCTGACCCAGCCTTACAGTCATACAAATTAATTAATACTGAACACCAGACCATTCCAACATCGATCCATAGCTGCTACCAGATCATTGCCTGCGAGATGGTACGATTTTTATTTTGTTCAACCCAATAAGGAGCAATCTCTACAGAAGAAAGCTCGGGATTCTCTGGAACTCTGGAACAGAATATTTTGGGGCACCTAGGTCCGTAGGCCCTTTATCCCCGATAGTATATAAATTCGCAAGTGGCATTTTTATCCTTAACATTGGCTGACAGATAGTATAATAAGAAGGAAGATAAGAGAAGGGGAAAGAGGACAGTGAAAACACTAATAAAATAAAATACAATTAGATAGGCAGAGATATTTACAATGATCAAATAGTTAATGAGGACGAATACCCTCGTGTAGTCGTAGTAGCCCTTGGGGGGCCTATGATGCTCCAGAGGGTCGTAATCCGAAATATTATATATTTCTTCATTTTGTATATGATTAATTCTATCAAAAAATTTTATGGCTAGTTTTTTTATGAATTCCCTTATGGATTCTATATTTAAGTTGGAGTGAATGATGTCGTTACGTAGATAGCAATTGGCACGAACTATTGAACGAAGGCTTTTATTTTGAATAGTTTGTATCATCTGGATCTGTGTGTTGGATGCAGATCCCCAGACCGGAGCTGCGTAGAGAAGAATGGGCCTTAAAACCGTCTTATATCAGAGCAATTTATTACTCTTTCCCATTTGATCACGATAAAAAAAAAAGCTCAGGATTGTAGAAAGGATGGAGAAGGAAAGTTTCATCAAGGCACTTCGAGCTTGTGACACCCGTACATACGTACTGAGGTTGTCCCTCATTTTGCATCTCCCAAGGAACACGTACAACTTAAGGCGTTGGGCCGGAGACGCGAGTGACGTTGTTCCCCATTTTTTTCATTAATAGGAAATACGCTACTTGAAAATAAATAAGACAAAAAAACAATTATGTGTACTAGAGACTTTAAGGAGACTTTATTTGATTCACCATAAAATAGGATCTGCTTCTTTTAGAATGAACTTTTAGCAAGTTTTTTTTAATAATGATCTCATTATCATAATTGACACGACAGCCCAGGATGGGCCAAGGTCTTGTTTTGGAGACTCTTCCATGGCCAACTCTTCGCCCTTATCTGCCAGTTCTTTTACCCCATTTCTTTAAAAACTCATGAAATTGGTTTGGTTTGGTTTGGAGCGCTACGGTCTACAGTTTTGCACACGAGGGCTAATGAGACCGGGACCTACAGCTTAAAGCCGATTCCGAACGGCTACGAACATCCATGCCATAGTGGGATTCGAACCCTTGAACTCTGGTACCGACGATCAGCTCGATAACCAATCGGCCAGCCTCATGAAATTGAATCAATCCAATGATGTTTAAAAAACTTATCGCATGTTAACGTATACGTCTTAAGAAAGCAGCAGATTGAGTTTAAGATTCCTTTTCCCGTTGAATAACACGAGGATTTCTCGTGTGATGTCGAAAAATTTTAGACTGATTAAAAGCCTTATTACAAATCCACCTAAATTATAATAAATCAGTTGAAAATTTTTCGATGTAACGCAAGAAATCTGCACATTCTTCACCAGTAAACGGAATTATAAAGTAACACACACATGTTGACTTGTGAGCCAAATAGATAAAGCCAAAAGCCTTCCTCTCTTGCGGTTCGAAAGGGCTTGGTAACTGGAGACTTTTTCATAGGATTTCCCTCGTCCATCTTTATTATATAAGTAATCCAGTTCATTCTTTGAATTTTAATATTTTTATTATATCGGGCTCTTTGAAAGTTCTATAAATTTCCGAGTTTATACGTCGTCGCTAAATTCTATATTCTTTCACACCACCAGGGATGCTTCTCAGAAACTTTCTTTCGAAAACTGCGATTTTGTATTCTCTATATTTAGGAACCAAGTTTGTGAACCATACATTAGGACTGGGGTTTTATAGACAAGCAACTTTGTTTTACTGGAGAGAAAACAAGATTTAAACAAAGAACGGAGTCCAAAACCGCTTTGTTAATAATTAATTAATTAGTTTTATTTAAAATTATTTAGTTTTGACATTTCACGTAGTATATTCTTTAAAATAACGTAAAAAATATGCACTAAACGAAGATTATTCAAATCACTCACCCGAAAGCTCTAACAAAATTATTTAGTTTTGGCATTTCAAATAGTATATTTTTAAAAATAATCTAAGAAAAAATAGTTTTAAACAGAACATTTTTAAAAAAATTTTATATTGAATCCAAAAGTAAACTCTTCTGTTGAAGATTTTCAGCTCGAAAGGTACTACATGTCTCCAAAATGGAGGATTTATGGTTACCATATTTACCACACAATATATTGAAAAAGAAGAAGAAACAGGACGTCTCATACACTTTGTAATTATATCCAAAAGATTTAAACTGTACTTGTATTTAGAACTCTCCAATTAATAAAATATAGCATACTTCAAAAGTTTTTGTACCCAAACCTAAAAGAGAAAAATGTTCTCAGCTTGTTCAAACTGTTCTTGACAACTGATTGTAATACACTTATCCACGGTTGTATGAAAGTTTTTGAGAAAAAAGGCCTAAATAAACCATTTTGAAAATTTTAGAATTTCTTTTGGCGCCCCCACCTCCTGGCGTAAATTCAAATTAGAAATTGCAAAAAGTTTCAAAAGTGTTCTGAATTTAATGTAGTAATCTATTTTATACTAAAGCTTTAAGAACTATTCTCATTTTCACATACCTCAGCTTTAATTCATAAACTTCTGGTTTAAACCAATCCGTGCGTTCTTCACAGAGAAAAAAATAATATTCTTTTTTTTTCAATCATTCAGTAAAATCAAAAATTTTTTTTTTACCAAACAGTACAAAGTAAAAAAATTAAAATCAATTTTGGATCAAAAAAAATCACGCACCAAAAAAAATTAATAAAATATTTGCAAAATTTTCACGTTAATACGAAAAATAATGTATGAAATTTCTAACGATAAAAAGAATTAATAAAAGATTTGTAAATATTCTGGAATTTTTTGTTTTTTTTACACGTAAAAAATTAGAAATTGTTATTGAATTTAAAAATTTTTATACTAAGCTTTAAGAAATCATCACATTACATCATAAACTAAAACGCAAGAGAAAAAGAATCGTGAAATGAATTCTTGTTTTTTCATCATGTACAGGTAAAATATTGTATCGGATCATCAAAGCTTTTCGCTCACATACGAAAAATCACCGCATTCTTAAGTGGGAAAAGGAATCGTAAAATTAATTTCTTGTTTTTTCGACATGTGAAAGTAAAAAATATTGTATTGGTTGATCAAAAATTTTCACTATAACACGAGGAATCACCGCACACTTAAGCGGAAAAAGGGAATCGTAAAATGAATTTCTTGTTTTTTCGACACGTGAAAGTAAAAAATATTGTATTGGTTGATCAAAAATTTTCACTATAACGCGAGAAATCACCGCACACTTAAGCGGAAAAAGGATCTTAAAATGAATTCATTGATTTTTCATCGCATACAGGCTGATGACCATTATGAACTTGATTCTCACTGCTTTGTTTGTCCAAATTATTAAACAGGGAAGTTGTAGTAAAAATGTAATTACAGGATAGACGACATTGCATTTTACTTTTGAAATCTCTGCTTGTTCACAGGGCAACATTTTAAGAGAACGTGAAAGGCATTTTTTTTCTCCCCGAGATAATCACCTGCTTATCTCGTAGCCAGTGTAATACTGAGACGAAGATGTAGTACTGCTCCTTGTTGCCTGTAAAGTGCACCGCATATTAATTAACTAGAATAGGTTCGTACTGGAGAAAACTGAAGTTGTTTAGTGTTTGGAGTGCTACCGTGGCAGCCCCAGTGGAAGATAATCACTTCCTCGCTACAACAATAAAGTGCATACGCCTAGCATCCGGCGAAAGCAAGCAAGCTTTTAGTGTTGTGTTCCAAGGCCTCCCTCTCGCCAAATAGTGTCGCCACCCGAACAGAGCCAGATCCTTATCTAGGATCGCAACCACTATGACGAGCCAATTGTCCCCCAGAACGGACGTACCCAAGGTCTTTTGCTGCGTATTGTTCGAATCCACGGAGTCAAAACGCCCGGGAATTAGCTTTGAGCAGGGGATTCTAGAACATCACTACAAGCGGAAAAACCATGGACTGCATTATAATTTAATCATTAAAAAGTCCTCTTTGCAAGGTACATTCTTATTAGGTCGTAATTTTTCCCCACCCAACCCTATGTCAGCACAAGGCGATTAAGATAGCTTGGGGCTCAAGACGCATTTTCCAGAACCCCCAGCTCTTTTCTTAAATCCGAATTCGAAACTGAAAAATTTTTCATAAGTATCCTGAATTTAAGTAGTTTTATTACTAAAACTTTAGCATAACTATTCCCACGTCCGCGTGTTCCAGTTAAGTTTTAACTTTAACATAAAACATGTTTTTGAAGCTTTTAATCATCAACTAATATTGTATTAGTCCTGGGATGGACAAA
>JAGEOH010000949.1:0-25000 GCA_032207245.1 Pardosa pseudoannulata | reverse complement strand
AATTTCTCAAACCATGCAAGTGATTGCTTTAAATTTTATTAAATAATTTAATCAGTTTATATCATTGGATTAATCATTACAGATCAGTTCTATCTATACTGATATTAAGATGTTAAATTAAAAAATGTACAGAACACCAATGAAAGTTACTTTTTTGAACAAAAAAATTCTTGAATTTAAGGACTTCCTGTACAGTATTGGTTTTTCAAAGTTTGTTCCACAGAACTCTAAGATTCTGCAATATCCCCTCTAAGGGTTCCTATAGAAAATTTTAAATAACACCCAAATTTTAAAGAAAATATGAAATTTGTTTACGTTTTTCTCTAATCCCTTAGACATATTTAATAACTAATACACCAGAAGGGCAACAATAGAGTACACAAGTATTGTGGCAAATCATTCAAACCACAAGTGACAGACAGCCCAAGAAAGGGGTGAAACATTCAGTCATTCTTTTATCATTTCATTAAAAAATTGCTTTCAAAACACCTTTTGTAAGTATTATTTACATTTGTACACTGCTTTATATTCTTTAGAGTAAATCAGTTTACCAATACAAGAAGGACTTCTATATTTCTCTTTCCATCTTGCTTTTAAGTATAAATGAAAGATCCTATATTTGAGTAATATGCCAAAGACTTGCAAACTAACTATCTTACCTTTAAGTATTCTAAAAATTTCAGTTCCTCACATACTGTATTATCTCCCCACAATACAAATTAGTTTAAAAATCAAAATACAAGTTTGCTTATTCTTAAACAAATCCTTACCCTACTTAATCTTGAGACTGCAAGAGACACACAGCCTTTATACTCCTCAGGGTTTTTCTTGACAAATGCATCAATTAAGCTTACAGCAGAAGTTACCACACCCTAAAGCAAAATTCAATCAGTAAAGAAAATAACCTAATGCATGCATAAGATACAATGTTACTAGAACAAAAGACAAAAATTTTCAATATATGAAATGCTATATGAGCTAGAAGTACAGGTGTGTATATATAAACTAGGAGTGGCCAAACGGTAGCCCATAGGTCACATGCAAGTTGTCAGTAAACTTTTGTGGCCCATGACGGAATTCACAAAATCTATAATTGAAACAAGTATTGCTTTTATTATAGTAAATATAATATTTGATTTAATGATTACTATAAACATTCCTGCCCATTCATTAATTTTTAAATGTCCTATTGCTTTAAAGATTGTACCTAAACTTAAAGATTGTTTCACTTCAAAAATCTGAGGTAAATATACACATACAGTACAATTCACTGAAACTTTAAAGCTGCTCAGGCCTATTACATAAAATTATTTTAACTTGTACATAGAGCCAGACCTAGGTCATTTGGCACCTGTGGTAAAAACTATGAAATATAGAAGAAAAATTACATAAATGTTTTCTCTCAAGTGTTCAGAATAAATTCATAACTTGCATATTAAGAAAAACTAAAATCATAATTCAATTTGTTTGTGGTAACTCTTTCAGTGACCAATATATGAGCAGAGAATAAGTAGGATAAATCCAGTCCAAGTACCTTCCCACTAGGTTTGGTTTGGTTTTGGAGTGCTACGGACTACTTTTTTGCAACACGAGGGCTAATGAGACCGGGACCTACTGCTTAAAGCCGATTCCGAACGGCTACGAACATCCATGCCATAGTGGGATTCGAACCCATGAACTCCGGTTCCGAAGGCCAGCACCCTAACCATTCGACCATCGTTCGGCACCTTCCCACTAGGACACAACCAGAAGGGATTGGAAGAAGGATAGTTACAAAATCAGAACCCTTATCTTTTTAAGGATATTCTACAGAATGGCATCATAAATACATTCTATTGACAGGCATGTAGCCTGCCATGTGTTATCAGGTTAAATAAAAAAATTCAAGCAAAATAATTTAAACAAACTGATTCCATATTAAATGTTTTGTACTATACACTACAATATGTGATGTTAACATTATTTCTGCCAATTTCACTAATACTCAATAACAACAAAACTACTTGAACTTGAAATTTTATAAATTCTACATTCTCCCCCTCACTCACTACCATTTCCCACTAGTAGTGGGCCATGTGAATCTGCCTATGGGGTTTCATATTTTAAAACTAGCAGAATTTTAATAGATTCATGTTTTGGTTTAGAGCATTACAGTATACTTATTTGTAACACAAAGGCTAATGAAACCAGGACCTACTGCTAAAACTCAATTCTAAACATCTATGAACAACCATTGCCACAGTAGGATTTGATCCCACAAGCTCTGGTACCAAAGATGAGCATACTAACTATTCAACCATTGTTTGGCTAATAGATTGAGGAGGTTTGGTTCAATTTAATTTGGAGCACTACAGTCTACTTTTTTGCAACATGAAGGCTAATGAGATCAGAACCTACTGTTGAAAGCTGATTTTGAATAGCTATGAACAGCCATGCCACGGTGGGATTTGAACCCACGAACTCCGGTACAGAAGATCAGCACTCTAACCCTTCAGCCATCATTTGGCTAGACTGAGGAGGAAGATAGGCCACAAATTGTAAAACTGATTATAGACTCGATCTACAACATGCTTTCTCAGAATAAGATCTTAGTCTCAAATTATAACTGTAGAGGCACACCAGAGTATAAACCCCTATGATTTTATACATGTTATTTAGCAGATAAAAAAGGATCTTACCATGTGCTGGTCATTTAGTAAATGAATAATACGGGTTGTCCATTCTCCACTAGGAATAATTTCGGGCATTGTACGTAAAAGACGTAGCAAGCACAAAGCTGCACTCTGTTTTACAGAATCAATTGTTTCCCTATGTTATAAAATTTTCACAATTAAAAACATTTTTACTATGCTTCTTACAGTAATATATATGAATAGTGATAAAAAAGATTCAGCAAGTTAAATAGCAAAGTCACAAGGAAGATTAAATATCAAATACATAGTTTAATGACTGACTGAATCAATCAAACTGTAACTCTTAAGGTAGGTCTATACTTGCTATATTGGTTTCTTCTTGCTACATGTTAACCTAGGGGAGAAAATTCCTCTAGTTGCTTTGCATTTTAAGAATTCTGTAAATAAATTATACTGTGTGATAGAACAGCTAATTCTTTAAAATGCTATCTTCCTCTTAAAATTATATTTTTCTCAATTTTTTAAAAGTTATTTGTGGTTTCTATACTTAGGCAAAATTTTTCCAAATGGATATATTTTTCGGTATACTATTCTCCAAATTAGCAGACAAAATCAAAAGTAAATATAGCATCCTTAAAAAGTTAGCTATTCTATCATGTGATATAATTTTTTTAAAAGAATTCTTAAAATGCAAGCCAGTCAGAAGGAATATTATTTCTTCCCACCTCAGGTTAAAATTGAGCAAAAGGAAATATGGCATGTACAGACTCGAATTAAGGTAGATTTATTCATGCTTAACTTAAAAAAGGATTCAATATCATATAGAAATTAAACAGGTTAAACATTCACAGGATGATAACTGTTATACAAAATGTAGTATATCTAAGAAAAATAAGTTCAAGAACACAAAACCCAAAGTTTTAAATATTTCAAGCTTTAGAGTTCAAATCTTTTTAAACTTTCAAATAAAAAAACTCTTACCCAGACACAAGTAATTTAGGAATTTCTGATCCAAAAGTTTCAGCCATTTCTCTGCTTCCAATGTTAGCAATACACTGCAGGGCCAAATTTACATGAACAGGGCTGCGAGATGAGAGATCATTTTTGATGGATTGGATGATCAAACGCATCAACTCATTGTTTGCATTCATCAGCACAGATATAAATAAATATCCCTATTTTGTATGAAGAAAAGTATTAACAAAAGCATTCAGTTAAACACCAATTACACTGAAAATTTCTTTAATACTTACTATTTGTTTTTCGGAATATTTGTTTGAACTTAGTAGATTTACAGCTTCCATGTGACCAAAATCAATGTCATGACCTAATAAGAATATGAATAGCAGCTTGCACACATATTTTTTCTTTTGGTATCCATCCAGAGCTCTATCACCTGAAACAAATTCAAAAGTTTTGTTTCAGAACATTGTGTATACAAGTGAATAATAAGTAAAGAATGAACCTAATAAAAAGAAATACAAAAACTTACCTTTGAACTTAGACCTTATATTTGCAAGCTCTTTATTGATTCTTTTAATTTCTGCTTCTTTACTTTTGCCTAAATTATAAAATTTTGTTAGAAATCTCATGTTCAAACAAATACAACTGCATTAAAATATAACAAAAGTCATATGCAAACTGTAATATAACTGATAGTTTGTTATTTGTATGGCAACATTAGGTTTTTTATGGTTGGCAACAAGCTTGGCCACTGTGTTGTGATAGTTTATATAAACATGCAGCCGTGGACTCAGTGCATGCTGTATAGTGCAATTATTAATGTTACTGTATAACTAAGAGGACTTAAAGTTCATATATAGTTCATATCGTCTGTGCATATCAGTAGCAAATACAACATGGTCTCAGGATGAATTTAGATTGTATTTTTGAACCCATGCTGTTCTCTTCAGTGTGATCCTGTTCAACTTCAATGGTCGTATCTTTTTGTGGATAACTGCAAGCAACTCCTGTGCCAGAGATGGAAAGTTTTAAACCACCAGATGAATTAAGTTTTAATTCACTTAATCTACTGCAAAACTGGATTAAATGGAGACAGAAATTGGGCAATTACTTGTTGGTCACTGAGAAAAATGATAAACCGGATGCCATTAAGATCGCCATTCTTCTGAATCTGATTGGAGATGAAGGAGTAACTATCTTCAACACCTATAAGTTTGTTGAAGGTGAGGTGGCAAAATATGATGTTGTCTTAAAGAAATTTGATGAATATTATCAACCTCATCACAACGAAGTGTTACAACGATTTAAGTTTTTCTCTTGCACTCAGAAGGACAAGGTGTCGAAAATTATTTGACAGAGCTGCAAACCTTAGCATCTTCCTGCAATTTTGGTGATCAAGAATCAAGCCTGATAAGGAACAGAATTGTATTGGGTATTTGCAATTCTAATCTTCAAAAAAGATTACTATGAGAACAGGATCTTACTCTTAAAGCTGTTGACAGCATCTGAGCTTGTGAGATGAGTCATAAACAAATGCAAACTATAAACAAACCCAGGTATGAATACTGTTGATTCCATCAGTTCCCAATGTGCACAATATATTCCAAGTGAGTATAAATCATGCGAGTAGTACTGATATAAATGCTCTTAGTTTAAGAGCTAACCATGTAATTAGTGACTGTCATTCTTGTGGAAGAAGACAAGAAAGGTCAGTGCCCGGTTCATAATAAATTATATAACTTATGCAAGAAGAAAAATCACTTTGCAGCCATGTATAAATCTAAAATAGCTCGAAACTCTTGACCAAGATAGAGTGATTATCTTAGAGTGAATGGAGTACAGTGCAATGAAACAAGATTGCTTGTACATTGATACAGTCTTGACTATTGATTCAATTAATCATGATAAAAATGAATGGCTCAAAACAATATAGTTGCAGGCAATAAGATTGAGTTCAAAATTGATATGGGTGCTCAGGTATACTCCCTTCTCAAATTTATGACTTATTAAATTTGAAAGATAAAAAGGAATTAACTTCAACTGATGTTATTTTGATGTCATATGGTAAGTATAAATTAAAACCTAAAGGTTCAATTGTGTTAAGTTGTAGTACTGAAAAATGTATTAAGATTTTTTTTCCCCTCCCCTCCAATGTCAAAGCTAAACCTATTTTAGGACTTAAAGCATGTAAAAATTTAAAACTCATACAATTAATTGATGCAGTTGGTCTTGATTCTAAATTAAATGTTATTTATCAGTATAGAGGCTTTTATGGGATTGGGTAAGTTTCCTGAGAGACCTCATTATACTGAGTTAAAGGACAATGTAAACCCTGTAATAAATCCTCCCAGAGGAGTTTGTCAGTCTCTTCTTAAGGAACTGGGCAAAACACTTGATGAGTTGAAAGAATTAGGTGTGTCTGAGGTAAATAAACCAACTGACTGGGTAAACAGCCTGGTAATTGTAGAAAAACCTAATGGTAAATTACGAATATGTCTAGATCCTTGAAATCTAAATAAAGCCATCAAAAGAGAACATCATGCAATTCCTTCTTCTGATGAAATAATCGGCAGATTAGAAGGAAAAAAATATTTTTCAGTGCTTGATTTAAAAGCAGGATTTTGGCTAATCCCACTAGATGAAAGTAGTTCTGAATTGTACATGTTTAACTCGCCTTTTGGCAGATTTAAATTTAACAGATTACTATTTAGGATCTGTTCTGCACCTGAAGTATTTGAAAAAGCTAATCAAAGACTATTTGGAGATATAAAAGGGATAGAAATCTATTTTGATGACCTAATAATAGCAGGAAAAGATAAACCAGAACATGGCAAAATTCTAAGAGAGGTTTTAAAAAGGGCTCAAGCAAATGAAGTAAAACTTAATCCAGACAAATTTCAATTTAGAGTAAATTAAGTCAAGTATATGGGGTTATTAATTTCTAAAGAGGGTATCAAAGCTGATCCTAGTCATGTTAGAGCAATTAACAAGCTTGAAAAGCCATCATGTAAACGTGACATTAAAAGATTGTTAGGCATGGTTAATTTTTTAAGTAAATTCGTACCCAATATATCAGCAGTGACAGCACCATTACGGGTACCATTAAAAAATCAGGTAGAATTCCAGTGGAATCATGAACAGGAGACCAGTTTTGAAAGCATTAAGAGGTTAATAAGTGCAGCTCCTATCCTTAAAGTTTTTAATCCAACACTACCCATAGTCATTCAATATGACAGTTCAAAGGATGGGCTGGGTGCTTGTCTTCTCCAAGAGGGACACCCTGTATCCTTTGCCTCAAGAAGTTTAAATGATTCTGAAATTAACTATGCTCAGATTGAAAAGGAATTACTAGGAATTGTTTTTGCTTTTGAAAAGTATCATAATTTGGTGTATGGTCACAAAGTAGTGGCAGAAAGTGATCCTAAACCCCTATTATCTATTGTACAAAAACCTAGTGGGAAAATTACCACTTGCTTGCAACAAATGCTGTTGAAGTTGCTGAAATATGACTTTACCATTAAATTTGTCCCAGGTAGTCAAATGTACCTTGCCAACACTTTATCGAGAGCAAGTCTAAAAGAAATGAGGGGAAATGATCCTGAAATGCTAAATATGGTGCATTCTATTGCAAAACTTTGGCCAATGAGTGACAAATTTAAATTATTTCAGAAGTTAACAGCTGAAGATGAAGAACTTCAGATGATTTGTAAATATTTTATAGATGGTTGGCCTAGTAAAAAAGCAGTTAATTTATTATGTTATTATAAAATTAAAGATGGTTTACATGTTATTGATGGACTAGTATTTTTAAATAAAATTGTAGTACCAAGGGCTCTCAGGCAAGATATGCTATACCTCATTCATGAATGTCTCTTAGGAATCACAAAGTATAAAGCCAGAGCGAGAGAAATAATGTATTGGCCAAACATCACTAAACACATAGAGGATCTTGTCCGTAACTGCAATGTGTGTGAGAAATTTCAAAAATCTCAAATGAAAGAGCCTCTTGAACCTCAGGATGTTCCTAAAAGGCCCTTTGAAAGGATATGTGTAGACCTTATGTATCTAAATAACTCAGATTACCTAGTTGTAGTTGACTACTTCTCAAAGTGGATTGAAGTTGTGAAAATTGCTAATAAGACCAGTGAAGAAATTATTCTTAAATTAGGAGAGATTTTTTTCCCCCGGTTGGGAATCCCTGAAGTAATAGTATGTGCTAATGTACCTTTTAATAGCTTTACTTTTAAAAACTTTGGGAAGGAGTGGGATGTAGAAATTATATTTATTAGTCCAAATTTCTCTCAGAGTAATGGAATGGTAGAAAAAGCAGTGGGTATTACTAAAGCTATTTTTAAAACAGCATCTGAAGATAATCGAAGACCCAATATAGGACTACTTGAATATAGGAACACTCCAATATCAGGTTTAGGGTTATCACCTGCACTGCTGATGTTTAACAGACGTTTAAGAACTAAGCTACCTGTCAGCAATAAACTGCTTAATCCTGAGATCTTTGGTGATGTCAGCATGAGGTTGCTAAAGTAGCAACAAACTCAAAAGTTGTACTATGATAGATCCTCAAAGATATTAAAAGAGCTTAAACCAGGTGACAAAATTACTGTCCAGAATGTTAAAACTAACTTGTGAGAGCCTGCTACTATTATTTCAAAAACAGAAAATTCCCCCCATCATACAAAATAAGAACTATTTCAGGTAGGATACTTATTAGAAATACAGTTTTTGAGGTTATCAAAATCATCTTATTCAGACTATGTAGATAATGCTCTTGATGCTTTACCAGATATCAAGCCTGAAGGAACACTAAATGTTTCAAACACAATACCTTCCTCTTCTAGTGCAGTTAATAACAATAGTACCACAGCTTCTGGTTGAATTGTCAGGCGACCAACTTATTTAAATGATTATGTATGTTAAGTAATTATGTATGATTTATTAAACCTGAAAAAGGAAGGTGTAATATAACTGATATTTTGTTATTTGTATGGTAATACGATATTAGGTTTTTTTATGGTTCGCAACAAGCTTGGCCATGTGTTGCGATAGTTTATATAAACATGCAGCCATGGACTCTGAGCATGCTGTATAGTGCAATTATTATTAATGTTACTGTGTAACTAAGATCACTTAAAGTTCATATCGTCTATGCATATCAGTAGCAGATACAACACAAACTATTTAAATTTGTTATCAATTCGTATTTCCTTGAATCCTATTTTAAGAAATTAAGCAAAATCATTAAAAGTAATTTCAAAATTATTTGCTCAAAATAATCACCCAAGAGATAAACAAAACAACAGTAACAGATTTTACGGCAAAAATGGAGAGAGGTGGGAAACCCATCAGGCATGCATTTCAAACACAAACTCTTAAGGATGGTAAAAGAAAGGGGGAGTCTAAATGTTGGGTGACCCTTTCCCCTTAAATGCACATGATCTCATAAACATGAGATCAACGAGAAACTTATTCCAATTTTTCGTAATACAAAATGTCGCGTTATAGTTACGCACGGAAACCACTTCCCCACACTAGAATATCATATCTACAGTAGGTGTGGGGAAAAAGTCCAATTTAAATCATGCCATCCTTCCTTTAAGATACAATACAACAGTCTAATTCGGCGACAAAGTCATTCCGTAATTGACCAATGAGTTTGATAACATCAAGCAAATTTAACTTTTAACGATTTCCTTCACTAAACTGACAGAACCAAATCGGCTTTCTGCTAATGAGACCGGGAGCTACTATGGAAATATGAATTGTCAGAATTTTATTTTGAAATAAAATACGTGGAAAGACAATGTATTAGCTGATCTCTAATCGCGCGGAATTTTCAACAAATATAAACAGGACGACTGTTATGCAAATAATAATATCCAGCACGAATCTAGGGAAAATACGAATAAATCAATTGAGGGACTAACGATCGTAAATTTGCTCTTCGAACAATCAAAAGACACCAACAATATTTAAATGGCCAATGTATACAAAATAAATCATACATATATAGAAGTCTATTCGAATCTCATTATGCAAATAACGTCAATTCGGAACCAAGCAAAGTCTAAGGCATATGTACGGCGATAGGTCGTACCGCGATCATTGCAGACAAGTAGTTAAAATAAGAGTAAGTACATAGAATACATTTGGGTATTGACAAAACTTACAATTTATTGACTAGTGAGCATTTTCGGATGTCAGGAATTGTGTTTTGTCTTGTGACATCTGTGTAAAACAAAACGACAGCAATTAAATCTGTTCACTACACAGAAATTCGATACAGACAGCTCAGGGACAGCATAAGCATCGATTTACTTGGTCTGTTTCATGTAACCCCATAACACGGTTTCAGATACATATTGTCAACGGTGAACGGATCTTCAAAATTTGGAAAATTACATCTCATTAGGAACAAAAATACTGATCAGCGAGAGACAAGACCTTCCAATATACCATGACATTTGGTCAATCACAAACTATACTATCGCTAGAGGAACGCAATTTATAGCGGAGGTTTTCAAAATACATAAGAAAAAATATGTATACAAAACATCAGAATGATCAAGTTGAATGTATACACTGGAGTTTAAATTCTTTACCATGCCCAAGTGACTTGATTGGGACAAATTATACATCATTATGCAAATATATATATGAAGCTCCATTCCGCCATTCAAGAATCACAAATTTCTTACATTCTGGATGCCACTTACGATAGATTACAGATCAATTAAGCGAAATCACTAGTGATGAAATTTTATCTGATATATATAAAAAATAAAAATTCATAATTTTACCAATAAAATCTCATGTTCTACAGATATTTCAACATTTACGGACAAACACTAACAGAGAAATGTATATAAAAGGGTAAAATAACATAGTAAATGCGTCCTCTCTGCACACTGTTAAAAGGAGATACTGGTGGAAAACTTCCAGCATTAACACAAATGTCAGATGATATGCGCCAGGGTACTTTAAATTGGTTACGTTTTGCTACACGAGGGTCAATGAGATCGGGACTCACGGCTTAAAGTTGATTCCAAGTGGTACTTTGATAATAAAAGTTTAGTCAAAACAAAATTGAGTCAGCTTGCTATGCCAACAATTTAAGTAGAAAGTAGTTCGGTTTTCTATAAAGAAAATAGGAACCGTGCTTCAAGATAGAAATTTTGCATTTAAAAGTCAACATTTCTGCTGCTTTCACACTAAGATACCAGTATCGTGACTCCCGAATACTATGCACGAACGAGATTAAATAAAGTATCAAGATGCAGTCGATCGGCGGCATATCCCCCTCTAATTCCCCCTTCAATCTGCTCTGAATTCAACCTCGTATAAATTTTATATTTATTCATTGTTTAAAAATGAATTGAATATATACAAAACTAATGTTAATATACAAACCGCAGATATAGGATATGCGTAAATTTTAAAACAAACGGGGAACGAGCAAAATATCTTTAGTTCTTTCCGATTTCATTTTGATGGCACGGATTCGTTCTATAATATAGCAAGACAATATCTTGCTCATTCTATTCATGCGTAATTTTATCAATATTACGTAGTACGTACAAGCGCTGCGTGTATTTAAGAGTGGTCAAAAATATTTAAAATAAATATGCATAAAAATTATTTAATTTTTAAAGTATTTTAATATGCAAAATAAAAGCATGCTTTTAAAATTTAGTATTTTTAAGACTAAGATAGGGTTATTAAACTTTACGCATTAATCAGTAACAATATTTAACAGCTCACAGAAAAACAGGAATACAGTAAATACGGCATAATCCTGTCGCTAGTAAGTAGCAAAGCGACGGTAACAGGATCTCCAGTCTGAGTTCATACAGCATTGTTGCGTCAGCTGCTTGATAAAACAAAAATCATCTGGGAGGCTGACGATAACAAGCGGCAGAATTTGAGTATCTCACAGGAATCGCAAACCGAAATCGTAATCTGAACGGCACTACTTCTATATCTTTTGTATCATTCATTCTTTAATCGGAGTTTTGGTATCCTTGTGTGAAAACTCCATTAAGTGTTAGCACTGCTTAATAAAAGTGCACTCTGGATGAAATAGAAATATTGCTGCACCTTTAAGTAAAAGTTTACCCTTTTAATTTTCTTCTATCAATACTGGTTTAATTCATGAGTATATCGTGCGATCATTATGAAAGAGTAAAAAACATTCCGCGAATAAAGCGCATCATTTTTCCTTAAATGGAAAGAAAATGAGAGCTGAACACGAGTAAATAAGGTATTTCTCCACAGACATAACAGGTCTACTACGAGACAAAAGTCGCGCCATTGTTATCTTGGCCAAACTTAGATCTGGTCAGCACTTGAAATTTAAAAACATTGCAATTCAAACAGTTTAAAACCCGGTTTTCCGTTTTCTTTTTTAATAAAAGAAAGAGTTCTATGAAAGAGGGCATTTTAAACCAACTGGGCGTAGTTTCCAGTTTATAGCTACCATCATCTCACAGCAATTTATTCCATCTGGAGACAAAACACATTCCATGGAAAAGCTGAAAAAAACACAATTCCTTATTCTTCCAATAGTAATTTCTGAAAAATTTATGCATTTTATTCTAACAATGACTTCGTACGAATGTTAGAAAATTTTGCGTTGTTGAGTGTGGAAAGAAAAATGTACTTTTTCAGAACATCCTGAAAATAAACTAACAAGTCTATATATCGCTCACTGTTTGAGTGGGCTCGAACGAGTGGTGTATTCATAGGCTGCTTTAATATTAATAGCGTTCCTGGCGACTTTTTTTGTTTTTTTGTTCAGTATCCTTACAAATGATAGTTTTCAAATAAGTTATGTTCCCCGTAAGCATTTAGCCCCTAAGCTCAAACTGAACTGGACAGTCGCCGAAACTCGTCCCTTTCTAAGACCTACTGTTTTCGGAGAATGGATTAAAACAGCCATTGTTTGCATCTGAGATTTTTTTTTGTGTAAGTGTGTGTTTGTGTATTACGCGAGTTCACCGATGTCAGCATTTGGTCATCGAGCTCGTAACTCCCTTTTAGAAACTTACGAACGCCTTATTTTAATTCTTCCTACTGTGTATTCACATCTACTTTGCAGTTTGTCATCTGCCGTGGAATATAATTGATATTGCGCAAGAGTTCACCTAGGTTTATCCACGGGGACCAATTAAAAAAGAAAAATTTACTCTTTGTGCAACGACCAAACTGCAACAACTTGGGTCCTATTTGACGTTTAACTAGTAGACATCCTCCGAAAGGAAGGTTTATAATATATCTTTCTGAGTGCTATGAAATAGGAAGGTCACCATCTCAAACATGATTGCATAGAATATATTTTTTTTAAAGATTTCACAACAGCTTTGTTTTAAAATTTAAATATAACAGAGGAATGAATTAAAAAGTTTCGTAATGTTTAACAGAGGACGCGAAATTTTCGCTTGTCACCGGCAACCAATTATTTAAGGATAGCTAGTAAGTTTTGTCTTTTAAAATGTTTCAAATCCAACTAAGTACGGTCCAAGTATTGTACTTCAAATTCTGAGTGCGGGGAGTGTTTATTTAAGGTAGCAAAAATTTGTGCGTGAGTAGTATCGTTAGAACTGAAATTTCATGCCCTTGGTTTAACACCTATCTCAAAGAAAATTATATCTTCAAATTAACTATACTTGTTTTCCGAAATTATCATACCGGTATTATACAACCAGTTTACTTGAAATATATCTTAATATATGGCATCAATACTTGATAAATCCTCGAAATAATTGGAGGGTAGACTGGGGTTTCTTGCCCGAGGGCCTTAACCCCTGTTGTAAGGCTATTAAATTTATGATGAGTGTCCGGTCATTAAGATGATATACAATAAAATAACAAATGCAGGTCTTTAGTTAACATTAAAATCAATTAGAAAATACTAGGCCCATAAAATTAATAAGTAAATATAAAATATAAAAAATACAAAAGAGAAAGTTTAGGGATAGCTAATAAAAAAGTTTAGGGATAGCAAAGGATTTTTATTTTTAAATTTTATAATTTTTTATTAAGAAATATACTGTCAAAGCAGTAAGATAAATATGAAATGAAGATAAGATAAAATAACAATTGAATTAAGTTAATTTAAGAAAAGAAAAGAAAATGAAAAAAAAGTTAAAAATTAAGTTCAGCTTAAAATAGCTGGTTTGAGGGCAATTTAAAACGTTCCATGCCTCAGTGAAGCCAGAGTTTCTTTCCTTATCGAATTTTCAGCGATAGGAAGTCGAAGACATTAACAAAGGAAAAACAATCGGAAGTAGTTCTTATGACGTCATTAAAACCGTAGACACCAATTCTGCAACCCAAAACAAATGTTAACAAAAATAGAAGAAAAGGGAAATATTTTTATAAACTTTCCATTTGTAATTTAAATTTCAAAACTAATACTTCTCTCCAGAACGCGTTGTCTGCAAACATTTAATTAGAAAGATTGACTACAAATCTTTTTCAACCATAGAAATTACAGAAAAGCTTATATCCAAGCTTCTAACTACAAAACTGAATAAAATGAAAAAATGAGGGAAACATTTCTAATACATGAACGTTCTTTAACACGATTATTAAAATATGAGTATTTTCTCTAAGGGGTGGTTACAATTAATTTATATTTAGTTTATTATGCATGTACATGTAATTGTTTCAAATACCCATCTCTGACTAAATCTCTTACAGCAAGAGCGCCCCCCAAACACCGAAAATGAATATTTTGCATTTTGATTGTCTTTCATTAAAATTACATATTTACTTATCAGATTTTGTTTTTCACGCACATGCTCAAAGAATAAGAGAAAAAATTTATTCAACAAATCATTTAATACACAATTTGGGAAGGGGTTACAACCCCACATCTCCCCTTCGCCTCTTCCACTAATGTCTCCTAATGTGTTTTCCACATTTAAAATCTCAAATTGAACAGAAATAGCATAAAGCACGAGCTCACTTTGACTGGCTGCAGCTTGTTTCTCACGAGTACACTTGGAAGGAATACACAATCGACGAAAATAGAAATGGATCAAATTTCTTATTCAGTCTTTAAGTATGCCTTATGCAATCTTTACATGTTGTAGTTAGCTTAACTGGGAAGCAAAAATATAATTTCCCCTCCGTTTCCCCTAAAAACTATTTGAAGTGAATGCGACTTGAGGTTTATTTGAGATTACACAAAGCGGCCCTCTAAGATTTGTATTTTTCCTACTACTGCATTTAAATAAAAATTTTAATGTCAGTTCACTAATAATTTACTATAATTGTTTACCGGAAAATTGCATAAAAAGGCAAGTAATAAGCATTAAATACAATTTTTGGTTTGTGCGTTTTTATATCAAAGGCAAAATATTGAATACTAATCAGCAATTACCGCACAATTTAAATAGGTAACTATTTTTTTTTAATAAGTTTATAGAAAGATTCAATTTAACCAAAGCTTTGCCACCTAATGAGTTGCTTTATCACATAACTTTTATGCGTACAAATGTATGACTCATTTTCTGCGAATACAACTCGTAAATTCCCATAACCACAAAATAGACATTGTGGTGAAAAAAATTATCTTCATTTTTCATGTACAGAGTCTGAAAGTACTTCAACCAAGTTATCTACATGCTATAAATCAGCATGCCTAACTTCTCTTAACCGGTGGGCTAGCAATTTGAAAGAGCAATTCTAATTAGTTTATTCACAAAAAAGAAAATACATAAAAATAAAACTTTCTACCATACTCATTTGGCAGGAGGTTGGGTGGGGGAATAAAACAGTACCTACTGACACGACATTATAAGTCTAGATTTAGTTACTACATTCTATATTTTATTCTATATCGTTTTTGTGCACTGCACAGTTTAAACTTTCAGAAAACATTTTTATAGCCTTTTCAACAAATTTAACTGCTTATGTATATTCTAATGGAAACCTGCATGATATAATAAAAAGTAAACATTCTATTAACAGGGTTCATATAAAACTGATAGGGTTAAAAAAGAAGCACCTACTGACGCGACATCATAGTAATGTACAATCCAATATTTGTTTTACTCTAAATTTCTGAATAATGAATCCACTGATGTAGAGTTACTAAAGCAAACTTTCTGAACGCATCAACTGCATTTTCAAATTTTACTATTTATGTATATTAATATGTGAGTTGACAACATAAAAAAAAACAAAGTTTTATGCTATAAAGTTGGTTACACGGTATTTAGAAACAAAGATTGTAATAATAATCAGAAAAAATGTAATAAACCAATAATATAGAAAATTGTATTTTGTTATCCAGTGATTTAGGTATTACTGCTGTTATAAAAATGTGTTATAATTATGCGCAAGGGATTCAAACAAAAAAAATTCACATAATTTCATTTTTAAAAAAGTACTTTAGCATAAAAAACGCAGTTTTAAAGTCTTTTCTACACAGGTTTTAAAGCACTTTCAAACACCGTACGAACTCTTAGTTTAAAAAAAATAATGCAAAGCGCAATCTGCTATTAACCCACTAAGCGGTTCGCACGTACAATTCCGCCAAACCGATGATGTCTTCAAAGCGGTTGTCACGTACAATTTTCGACCTCCAAAAACGTTCTAAAATGGATGTAATGTACATTTCTGCCAGTGTTTGTGGTAGGAGGGTCAGGTCGATTGTTTAGAAACTGCATCTTTGACTGACATTTATTGAGGGATACACCCCTACTCCCTGAGGCACAAAGACGCTGATAGCTTTTCATGACTTTGTAAATCTCTATTTCGAAGTATTTCGTTTGCGGTAACAGATGTATCTCTAATTGCACCACTTAAATATCTTGGATAATTTTCGTAAAAAAATATAAATAATTTTCTTAAAGAATATTTTTATTTCTACTTTTAGAATCCATTATTTCTTATGGGATGAACTTCGAGACTTAACAAGCTTTATGTGTATTAAAAATTAACAATCTATAATATCTATTTATATATCTATTTATGACCGGAAGTAAAGGGACAATAATGAGGGTGGGTTTCCGGTATTCCATTCTAGTCGACAAAGGGTGAAGTAAAAAATCATAGAACGCTTTGGCCATTGATACAATAAACCTTTAGCGTATATTTGGAGACTTTTTAATCGGTGTGTTCCACTCGGAGGGTTAAATAATTTTTAGTATGTGTCCAGTTTATAATTTTAGGAAATTAATACCAACAGGACCAGAGTGCTGTGCGTACATGCACGCATGTGGGTAACAGATTAGAATCGGCCCCGAGTACCAAATATTTAAAGAAAAAAAAATTTTTTTTTTACGGTTGCTTTGAATTAAAAATGTCGAAGTACATTCTCAAATAGTCTTGGTCGAATTTTAAAGAATCGAAACTTTAAATTATTCATACACTTTACGATGCTTAAGTCACGGAAAACATTTCCTTCTGAGAGACCTTTACCTACATTAAATACGACCGTTGCTATTAAATTAGATTCCGAACGGCTATGCATACTAGCAGTGTGATTGGAACCCACGACCCAGGTGCTCTACCCATTTGACCATTATTCGGCTGGGTAAAGCATGTGACCGCAAAGAAATTGGATTAATATATTTTGTCCCCAGACCCGATAGTGACAAGTATTAAGAAAAAAAATGTCTTTTCAACTATTTGAAAAAAAAAAATATTTTTAAATTTTTTCATTTCTATGCGTTCTAATGTATCCAGATATTGTTGTACAGCTCCCATGATGCGGACGAGTTGCAAAGACACCAACAGCTAGAGAAATGAATTCAGAAAAAATAAATATAAGACCGGAGTAGGACTTAAATATTTAGGCATTACTATTGAAAAACGCTTAACGTTGTATGGGTAACTTAATTTAAAACAATGACTTCTAAAATGCATGATCGTCAGATACTTTTCGGTCCACAGATATCACCTCACAATAAATTATTACTCTATAAAATGGTCTCCCTACAGTTATAAATGCAGTCCCGGTATGGTCGTTTGTTAACCGATCTAATTTAAAACAATTAGAAACTAACCAAAATAAAATTCGTAGAACAGTCAAAGTTCACAGTTACTTAATGTCGTTATTCGAAGGGGATTGAATGTTTTTATATATTAAAATTTCAAATATTTTATAGAAGTTGATATTCTATACCTAAAGAAATTATTGCAGAATCACCCGATTCTGAACACTGTATTGATATCAACCCCTTGACATACATTTCATATACCATTGTAAGCTTTGACGTCAAGAACTAGTTTCTACAGACGGTATGCAGATTAATATTAGATCATTTAATAATTTAACAATCGCTTTCATTAGGTTTTGATTATTAGAAAGTTTAAGTTGTCATATCTCTGTAATTAAAAATATCTTCTACCTATTCGAAAATACTGAAATATTTCATACTTTACAGAAATAGTAATTTCTTTTATATTATATTCTTATACTATTGCTTAATCATTTTCTATTAACATTCAGCATGAGGCTCATTAAATGTTATATAGCAAAGCATATCTCAAAGTAAAATGTTCGGATTGTAATCTGACATAACGTTTGGGTTGATCTGAATTGAATATTTTGGGGTGCATCGAATTCCTTTTTATCTGTATGTCAAGGAGTTAATAAACTGAGTCTCGTGCTTCTGTGTTACCATACTGCTGATATTTATTCCATTCTAACTATTCTATTTCTAGCTTTATGATAATTTCATCCCCTTTTGGTATTTTATTAATCTAAATTTTAATTTAATGCCTTATTCAAAATTATTTCTGACCGCCTCATAGCTGCCAATCATCCCTTAGCCTACGCCTTCATACTTCGTTAGTTGGATGTTAGCGTCGTCCCACTTAAAAAAGTTTACAGTGTAAGTATATTAAACTTTTTAAAACTTTACTTTTAGTAATAAACCAGGAAACTGAGATTCCACTTCTTTTAAAAGCCTTTTTATTATTTTCTAATTTACGGGAGTTAAAATTGTTGGTTTCAAACATCACTAATAAGGTGAATAAGCCCCGCCCCCAACCCTTTTTGATTAACGGTAGAATACATACTATGAGGCCCCTTTTTATGCTTAATATATTACTTCAATCTTTTCAGGCTTTTAAATCGTTGAAATTGATTTTATGCTTAAGACCTACATTCTTAATTATTTTCACTTTTCTTTATGAGCAGCACTTTGTTGATGAAACTTGTTTTCCCATCCCAACAAACATAGAATACGATCAACTGATCCAGTAGGCCAGAAATAGTTTACATACAAGGGGGGGGGGGGATAGTTTGTCGCGCGAGGCGTTGTTGGCAGCATGTGTTCGCTTAAATGGTAGAATGATTACAGGGACTGAACTCAAAAATATTTTCTATTATTAAATGCATGCTCCCAATGTTTATTAATTGTTTGGAAAAATTTTGTTTTTAAATTAGTTCCCTCCTGGGTTCTATATAGCTCTATTTTGTCATAAAACAGTATAGTGAAACTAATTCATTTCCCCATAGAACGGTTTTATTTTGTTATAAAACAGTATAGTGTAGTGTAGTTACTTTTTTAGGTTAAAGGTTATTTCGTGGTTCATTAGAATTGGTAAAAGACAGTGTCCAGTGTGCTAATACCAGTTTGGTTTCAAATGTCATTTTCGTGTCAGATAATTATACCAAACGTTATGCTTTTTATTTAAATGCACATTAGTCGTCGGAGAATATCGATAGTGATACAATTGCTAATGAGTACGTAGAATACAGATCCAAAAAACAAATTTTTGGTTTTAATAGAATTATCTTGTTCTCACGGTTCCGTTTTGATACTTTTTTTTTTGTTGTTGATGTTATTCCTAATACTTTATTTCGAAAGTTAAAATGTTAAGTGAAAATTTTGATTTCAATAGTTTATTTACAAAGGAAGTACGCGTATTTTGGAAAGTAGTTCTTAATAACGTATGTAAATTTTGGAAAGTGACTGAAACACCTTTGTTATAATTTTACTGTATATTTAAGTTATTCTTAGTTAAGGAAAGGACAGTTGCACCTACATGGCAATGATTTGTTTTGCGTTCATACATTAAGCGCTTTAAGCTTGTGACTTAATTATACAACAGAGAACGGAATTTAGAAAAACATTTTTACGTTTTTTTGTTATTAACAAAATTTATAATATTTTTATGTAAGTTTTGGTTTTGGTATGCTACGGTCTACTTTTTTTTAACACGAGGGCTAATGAGACCGGGACCTACAGTTTAAAGCCGATTCCGGACGGCTACGAACATCTATGCCACTGTGGGATTCGAACCCACGAACTCCGGTACCGAAGGCCAGCACCCTAACCAATCGGCCATCGTTCGGCTTATGCAAGTGTTTATAGTAAGTATTAGAAGTTTAGTTATGTTTCGCAATCTATTCTTTTTGAGCCGACTTGTTCCTTTGGCGTTTATGCTATTTTATAGGTATTTGTTGATGTGCGTCTGCAAATCACTATTTTATTGCGTAGAACAAATAAACGTTTTTTTAACCACCAAAGAACCTTAAGTGGCCAACGAATAAAATAACTTACGGCAGACCATTTTGCTAGATGTTATCCAAAAAAGTTGAATGTGGCTGCTTAAAGCATGGCCATTTAAATACCTTCCCAAGCAGAAAACAAATTCATTTTACATAGATTACGTTGGGTAGCAGATAAAAATTTGCCGCCCTGTCGCTGAACGCTTCTTTTCCGTCACCCATTCAAAGTCGAATAGGAGTGATATGATGAGGGTTCGAATTGGTCCCTTCCCGCTGAAAAACTCATTCGTTTAAGAGCAGGAGTTTTGAAGCGAACTGTTCCAACAGAGTTATAATCCTCTTTGTGAATCCAAGAAGATGTGAATGTCATGTTTTGAATGAAATGTGATGCTTCATTAACTCGTATTTCATTCAAAACATGAAATGCGTAAGATCATTGGAGACAGTCGGTAAAAGAGAAACATTGAGATAAGATATCCGTTTTAACTGTATATTCTACACTTTGTGCTCCATCGCACAAATTATCCACTTGCACAGCTTAGGTCGATGAGAAAAAAAAATCTGACCCCGGTCGCTGGAAACTTGCATCATCTCTTCAAATTCAAATGCGGGCGATCAGATGGGGTTCGAACCGATCCTTTCCCGCTTCAAAACTCCTGCGACTGCCGTTCGCGGAAGTTTTGAAGCGGGCTGTTCGAATAGACTACCTAAACTTCCTCGTGGAGTAATTCCCAGAAAAGAAGTGAATATCAGGTTTTGAATAAAATGTGATGTTTCATCACATTTCATTTAAAACATGAAAACATTCTTAAATTTAATAACAGATGTACGTATTATTGAAGGGTATCCATTTGTTTGCATTTCACTCAGTTAAATGTAAATTTTGACGTTTTCTTTTTATTAATAATTAAGTCATTTTACGTGTAGAAATATTAAATTCATGTTTTTCATAATAGAATTAGTATAGTTCTTCGGAAAGAGCAAAATATAGCCTTTGATCTTGCTTCTTTTCCAGTGACATTTTAAAGCGTAGTATATTTTTAATTCTGCAGAATATATTTAGACCTTATTCCGATTTGACACCACTCGTGTTTTTTAACATTTAAATAATTCAAGGAGAAAGTCAAAATCATTAGTAAAATGTGTGAATACCCTCTGTATGAGGATTACTCTAAGTATAAACCTATTTCACAAATGACTTAAAACGACAATCTAACCGACTCATTACGAATATGTAGACTATTTCAAGTTAAAACCGGCTACGAAAGCTGCTTCTTGAATCAAAATGTTACGTTGGCGTCTTAAAAGAGAAGATTTGTACTGAAGATTCTCTTCGAAAATTAACAAAAATGGAGAACTCCATTGTAAAATAACTTTCACAAATAACTCCAAACAATAAAAATTTAAGAATTTTCTAACGATTATTTGAAATTTAACTTGTCTGTTGTAATTTCATTTATTAGTTTGTCTTATTAATTTTAGAAATGCTTCGTTATAGTGACCTTTCATTATTGCGACAGTTTCTTACTGGTACTATAGGAGGTCGTTACATTGATGTTCTACTGTAGAAGTATGGTAGTTGTCACGGCGCATTGTCGTCGGTAACTAGTACTAAATCCCAAGCTGTTAATATGTTGTGGTTTTCGCATTCATTTAGCTTTTATAATATATAATGTAAAAGAGGCATACTTCGATTGTTATTTTAATCCTATTACGTCGTCCCTATTTTTCGCAACGGCCCGTGCCACAAAAATGTTGAGAATCCTTACTTTTAGTGATAAAGAACGATTAAATGATGTCTTCATAATGAATAACAGGGTCTTAAAACTTGAGATTCGCGGCACCGTGGTAACTACATGATCTCCTGATGGAATCTTATACTTTTCTCCAAAAGTATATTAAAGGCTTTAACCCCTTAAAGCACGAGTTTGGTTTAGAAAAATTTATAAAATATATTTTCTTCACAGAAAATGGATATATAGGTACAATGTAAGTTATTTTTTGCAATTTCAGTTTTGGGGGTGACTAGGGAGTGGGGAAAGGGTAAAAAGTATATAACAAATTGTTATACAAACAAAGTGCAAACGATTTGATTACATGTTTAATTTGAATTTCGCACGTTCCAGACACGGGCAAATGCGTTAAGGGGTTAAAGGTGATGGAGCAACTGGCCAAGCCCTTCAATCCAGAGATTTTTGTCAGTAAACATAAAAATGAAGACAACGAGCGGGAAAATAAACAACTAAAAGAATAAGGAGGAGATAGAAGGGTGAATTCGTGAATTCATAACACAAAAAGCTAAAGAGTAGAAAGTTTAGGGATAGAAAAGAAAATGTTTTTGTGGCCCAGGACATCCGTACAATTATCAGTGAATTTAACAAAATTAAAATAAAAATCATACGTTGAAAAAGGTAAAAAGTGAGTCTTAAAAATGCCAAAAACAACTCCAAAATAATTTATAAGACACATAAAAAAATTATTAAACATTTAGAAAAATATGACATCGCGGGGGACAGAACCATGAACCTGAGGCTTACGAGGAATCAAGAGGCAAACACTACCGAGGCCACGCCTACACAAAATGAGAAGACTTAATAGTGAAGTTTAAATAATCCTGTCATTTGAATAATTCGCTCCGCCCTCGCTATGAGGGAGGAGAGCCAAGTCAGAACAAAACAGTAAAGTACGGGGTCTCTTTGCAAAGCTTGGGAAAAGTACGATACATGATGTATGGCCAGTTTTAAATGTTTTAAACTTTTTCTTACTTTCAGATTTTTAAAAAAATTTTTAAAGACAACACACAAAGATGAAAGATCTTTGTCAAGAATTGCCAAAGGCCTTCTATTGCTAGCATCAGTGGGATCGTAATTGACAAGATTGTTAATTAAGTCATTATTTAAGTTTTACGAAATTTAGTAGAAAGATTGTAAATAAATTTTGGAATACGAGGAAGACCAAGATCTTCATAAATTTTATCGTTTCTAAAATACCAGGGAGCGTTAATTTCTCTTAGAATTAAATTTTGAATAACAGTTAAAATTTTAATGTTAGAATTTGCTGCATATGACCACGTTGGTGCAGCATAGTTAATACAAAAGTATATTAAATGTTAGCTGCATTATATATAGTAGTTAAGAAAATACAGGAAAGTGGTGAAACTTGATTTAAAATTTGCATGTTATTCTACCTAAATAGCAAAATTCGTGCTACTGATGTCACCACTTACATTGTCATATGTAGTGACTGTGCCATACTTTTGTAGTAGCACAGACTCAATGATTTGTTTTTAGTTTAAAAATCGTTTGCAGTTTGTTACAAGTTTATCGTTTGCAAGTTTTGGTTTTGCTGTAAAGTTTTTATAAAAAATTATGATGGAATAAAAGTTGTTGTTCTAAGTAGACTGGAAAATGTTTCGTTTCTTTTAATTGAATTATTATGCCTGATTAATGAATAAGAATATAAATATAGCTCAAACTAAGCTTAAAATTAATTTAATATCGTACCAGTACGCGATACTTTCATTTTTTACGCAAACAATCGAAATTAGTTCTATGTTATCATCAAACGCATACCCGTTCTTATTACCACATATCTAGAAAACTGTTTTTACATAAATAATTTCTTCTAAATGGCATGAAAATAGTATTGGCGGTGCTGTTAGTAGAAGTCTCGAATAAAATGATACAGCACATTTAGCACAAAACTGGGCTTCATACAGTCGAATATTTGTTTAGAGCGCTATGATCTGCTATTCTGCAATACGAGAGCTAAGGAGATCGGGACCTACTGCTTAAACCCAATTCCGAATGGTTACGAACATCCCTGCCACAGTGGGATTCAAACCCACAAATTCCGGTACCGAAGAACAGCGACCTAACTATTTGGACATCGTTCGGCATACAGTGGAAGATAAATGCAGCTTATGGATTTACAATATATAGTCTATGCTGTATTTGTTTACTTTTTTAATCGTTTCGTGGAATGCTTTTAAAGTAAAAAAGCTTCGTCATATGGACCTTAATTACTATTTCGCTATTCTATCTATTATTTCGTTATAGCGGTCTTATAGACTACTCGATAAAGTAAACAACCAAGTGAACGCAAGACCATATATCGACTTTTGAGACTGAGTTCCGATGCGGGGCCATAATTTAAACTTCTCGTCGAAAGTCAAAACATGTATGCCTACAAAGAAGTAAACCGTTCCAATTATTGATCGCCAGAACTCTTGCGATTTGACCTTTAACTGAAGCAATGATATCTGAAAGTCAGCTCTATGTAAAGTATATAAATAACCCCAAGTTTTCATTTGGTTGGAAAACATTTATTTTGGATACATGAGGGCTCATGCGACTGGGGTCTACCAATTTAAAGTAGACTCAGAACGTCTACAAAGATATCAGAATTGGTTTGGTTTGCAGAGGCTTGGAAAGCTGCGATCTACTGTTTTGCAATACGTGGACTGACCGGATGCCAGAAGTGGCGTACCCTAAGTAACACCCTACCGGTAGCGTAGCATAAGGGAGAACAAAAAAGGGCGGTCTATCGCACAATCTTCATCGTTGAATATTAAATATATTAAAAATTGTTACGCTCGTTACGTATTTTAATACATAAACTTGTGTTTTAAAATGTTATGGAGTTAGTACATTTATTTTGCGTACATGAACGTAATTAAAGACATACAAAATTAACATAGAACAAAATATATTTATTAAATAAGAAAGACATTCAAATTATCTTATTAAAGTATGGAGGTAAAATTAAATAAAAAGAACAGAAAGAGCTTAAGGCGAAAGAATTGGAGTTAGTACTTTTACTTTATTACCGCTCTCACCAGTGGCAAGTTATCAATGCAGTATAGCCTTTTTCTTAAGTTTGCCATTATGATTCCTGTTGAAATTAGTTCAAGTCG
>JAGEOH010000948.1:0-25000 GCA_032207245.1 Pardosa pseudoannulata | reverse complement strand
TCATTCAATAAACTCAAATACTTAATTTACTCTTACACTGTATTATACCTTAAAAGTTTTATCACAGTTCAGAAAACAGCAGTTTTACATTCTTTATCCCCAAAATATAAAACTGAAACCATTAAAAAATTTGTAAATGCAATCCCTACATCCACTTTCTCATCATACTACTAACCCCAAATAAATATTTGCTACATACCAGATAAACTATACAAGAATTGTAGAATTAGGAAGAATTTGAAGCTTAAAGGGAAATTTATCAGTTAAGTGAACAATTTCGATAAAGTTCACATTTTTATGAATCGAAAACAAACCCATTCGATGAAGACACAATCAAGTACTAATTATTAAGAGCGAATATTTGATAATTTAAAACACACTATCAATACAGAATATTAGCATACATTTTAATTATAAACTTTTAGCAAAGATGATTTACATTTTCGGAAACATCTTGTTACACTAAATAATAATTGGTTGTTTCTTTTTTTAACGCAGCTCATAAAAATGAGAAAAAGAAAGAAAAACATTTAAGTACTCACACATCCACAGGAGAAATATCTCCATACCCAACTTTATTTTGTTTACTCTCAACACTTGGGCCTCACAAGGTTCTCAGCAGTCATGTGCCGATCACAGCGCATGCGTAAAAAAAAAATGACATTTATCTGGGAGTCTATTATACCCTAGATAACACTTCAAAAGAAAGATTATCCCTTCCTTCCTTAAAAATCGTATCAAAGATATATTTCAAGAGGGTTCTATAATTTTTTCTGTTTTCATCAAGAACTTTAAATATCATCTGTCAGAAGACATATAACACAAGACACATTTTTTGAAAAAAAAAAGGAAAGAAAGAAAGAAATAATAATAATTTCTCAGATTAAAAAAATAATAATAATAATAGTTGATGTGTAACAATAAAGTTGAGAACCTTATCACAAAGATAAAAATATGACTGAAGACATTTTAAGTAATATAATTTAGAAAAAGTAAAAAATTGCGATCTATTCCGATCTTTTATTCCTGGCTGTTCCAATAATCCAGTTTTTAGGATTTTCTGTTTTAATATTAAGGTTGAATGTAATAATGAAGTTTTATTTTCGATGAACGATCTAAAAGACTCAAGTTTTGAATGTTAATATTATATTTTTAATTTCCTGCTTTTTTTCTCAATTGTGTGTATGAAGGAAGGCGGTGGTTGTTTGTTAAATTATTTTTTTCTTGTTAGACTAAATAAGATTTAAATTATAATCATTGAAAAGAATCATCGTTGTGGCTCGATCAAGCAGTTAAAGTTTAAACTACTCTTTAAATTTAGTTTTTATAACTGATTAGTATTCAAACGTCTTCCCTAAATAGATGTAATGTAAGAATTAATGTCCACCTGATTTCGTTGATCATTCACACATGCCTGTTAAATATCATTTTATCATTTTTAAGGCAATTGTAAATATGTTGAAGAAAATATATTAGTTTTGTTCTTAATACAGCTCAAGATTTTGTAATACTTACACAAATTTCTCGACACAGCTAGAAACGTAGTAGATAAATTTATTGCACACGTACAACAATCTTAACTCCCTTTAAACCTGTCTAGTTTCACCTTATATTCTAAAAATAGCATAAGCTTCCTGGACAGAACATTCCACTCCTTGGAGTAATAATACACTTAAACTCCGCCACTTGGCTCTGCAAGTTCATAGTCCAGTCATTTTAATATTACCTGCTATCAAAATCAATAATATCCAATATGTGAAGCCCAAATCACAGCTAGATGGGCATGGAGAAAGTCGCTGAGGGGCTCACAGGAATTCGGACACACGGGTATTCCAATTTTATCGCCAGTTGTTAAAGTTTGCTTGGTTGAAGAACCGCGGAGTAAATAATTCGATTGAGTTGATCCCGGGGATTCTCAATACAGAGATTTCATGCAACGTCACGAAACACTTCAATGCCCTTCCCGTTCATTTCCATTCTTACGATAGCCAATAGGCAACCGAAATGTTTCCCTCCGGTTTGAAATGAAAGCTAGATTTGTCAAGAGTTGAGATGTGCTATACTACATGAAACTGCCTTATTGAGATAAGTTCAGGGAATTTAGAGAGCAGGGTAGTTAGGTAGTTTCATTCCTGTGCTCTGCGATTCCCATTTGTACACTGCTCCCCATAATATGTCTCATTGTCCTGCTAGAAAAGTGTCATAGTGTCGAGAAAAAACAATTTGCATATAGTGGTAACCATTGTGTGCAACAAATCTAATTTGATCTGAAGTCCCATCCAAAAACGATGATAGCACCCACTCAGAGAATGTCCTGAAAACAATCCTCAAACCATAATACTACCATCTTCAGTTTGTACACGTATATAACCTGTTGCAAAGTGTAAGACGTTTTCTCAAGTTTCTCGTCGTATAGTATAGTACAACATCCATTCTATGAAAAAAAAACATTATCCATCGGAAAAAACACCTGTCGCCACTGAGTGGACATTCAGTTACGATATTGCCATGCAAATCACAGCCACTGTCACCGACCGATATACTGTTGTTAATATAGGTGTGGAAACCATCCATTACGAAACCCTATACGAAGCAAAGTTCACTGAATAGTCGTTTGGTAAACATTTGGGGTAGTCCCTTTATCCATCTGGGCAGTTACTTGCTCCACGGTTGCATGTAGATTCTCCCGAATGCATCGCCTTCAAGATCTTCAAGAAGATAATTCAGCTGGATTTTCCGGGCCGAGCCCTCTAATCCAGAGATTTCTAACGGTAAGCATGAAAATGACAACGAGCAGAAAATAAAACAGCTAAAAGATGAAAGGGGATAGCGTAAAAGTAATGCATCGCCTCTGTCATTGCTTACCTTTATCGTGGCGACTGTGGAACGACAGTATGGCGATCCAGCCATCTATGCAAATTGCACGAGCAGCGTCAATCTACCACCAAGCCTGCGCAGTTTCCTGCATGCTTCGCATAAAAGCCGGCGAGCTACGAACAGCGAAACATTCCCATTTATCACCTGCCTGGATACGCTCGCCGCCCTTAATCTCTCAAGGTCACCGCAGCCATCCCAAGGTCACCGCCGCTTTCGACCAGCTGAAGCAGAAGAAACCTAGCACTCGACGTGGTTCGTCGCAATCGCCATTCCGATGTACGCCGACTTTAGTGAGAACTACTGTCACTCTTCCAAAATTTTATGTACCTACCTGCAACGAGCTGTTGCATGCGCTGCATATGCATTAAATATTATTTTAACCTTCACGACGTCTCGCACCCTTAATAAACCGAACCGCCACATTGATGACCCGGACGTTAGTAGAAAGGTACGTGGCAATAGTATATCTTCTAAAATTATATCATATTTCTTATATTTTTATACTAATTATATATCATGGAGAGCAACGTGCACGCCGTTAAAAATCCCCATTTTTAATTTTCACGATCCTGAGCTTTGGTTTCAAATGTGTGAATCTACATTTGCTTTAGGTTCCCCCAAGCCTATCACAGAATCTATTACTAAATATAATTATATTGTAGCTGCATTACCACCGGAAATTGCCAGTATGGTACGCGATGTAATACTTAAAACTGATTCTGATAAGCCTTACGAGGACCTAAAATTAGAACTCATCAAACGTTCAGGAGAATCTACAACTGCGAGATTTCGTAAACTTCTCTCATTTGAGCCCATTTCTGATAAACGACCCTCAGAAATATTACGTGAACTTCAAAGGAGAGCGGCAGGACATATCGTCTCAAATGACCTATTGTTAGAAATTTTTTTTCAACATTTGCCGACCACGGTTCAATCCATTCTGGCAGCTGTGCCATCTTTAACTCCCGAAAAGGCGGGCGAATTAGCTGATAAAATTATGGAAGTCAATTCTGGAACCTCACAAGTAGCGCCAGTAGCGCAAGTAGCAGAAGTTTCCAACACCGATACGCAATTCTTAAGAAAAGACTTAAATGAATTGAAATCTCAAATGCGTCAGCTTCAAGCTCGACTAACGCATTTGCAAAATTCTAGGCGCAGTAAATCCCGTACTAGATCCCGCGATAACAACACGGTGTGCTGGTACCACCGTAAATTTAAGGAACGCGCTAACAAATGTACCCAACCTTGCACGTTTTTTAAACATCAAAGGCAAGATGTAATGGCGGCTTACCTTTTGCCAAACAAATCTCGTCGCCTATTTCTTCGCGATAGACTATCCAATGTTATGTTCTTGATCGATACCGGCAGCGATGTCTCCCTTTACCCGGCTCGTCAAAAACATAGGAGATGTGAAGAAGTCGTATCACTCACGGCGGCTAATTCTACCTCTATACCTGTCATAGGACGCCGAATTATTACTTTAGATTTAGGATTCAGAGTTTCGAAGGATGGATTGTTGCCTCTGCCGCACAGAGTGGAAGCACTACAAAAATTTCCTCGTCCATGTGACGTTACGCAGCTTCGAAGATTCCTCGGACTTTTTAATTTTTACCGACGGTTTGTGCCGCGTGCTGCTCACATAATCTCACCCTTAGTCGAACTCCTCAAGGGTCAGAAACAATACAAAAAACGTAATCCAAAACAAAAACCCCTACCTGACCTATCCTGGAATGAAAACGCAGAAACGGCGTTTATAAAGGCTAAAGAAGCTTTGGCGAAAGCTACATTATTGCGTCACCCCATTCCCGGCGCGACCCTCAGTTTATGGGTTGATTCATCAAACATGGCAGTAGGCGGTAGTGTCATGCAGTTGCACGATAAAGAATGGGAACCCATAGCATTTCTTTCACTCAAACTTAGTGACTCTCAACGCAAATGGTCCACATACGATCGTGAACTTTATGCCATTTATATTTGCATTCGACGTTTTCAACATATCTTAGAAGGTCGCATTTTCAGCATTTATACAGATCAAAAACCGTTAATATATGCCTTTTCGCAAAAGGCTGATAAATGCACGCCACGTCAAGCAAGATATTTAGATTATATCTCGCAATTTTCGACTGACATTCAGCATGTTACAGGAAAAGATAATATTGTAGCTGATGCTCTTTCCCGCATCGAAATCGATTCGGTATCACTGGCCACGCTTGATTTTTCAAATTTTGCTGCAGCTCAAAAGAATGACAGCGAACTCGAAGATTTTTTAGAACGTACAGACACCGGCTTAAAATTAAAACTCTTACCCTCGCCTCTTTCTGCGTCGGAATTATACTGTGACATCAGCACGAATATTCCGCGCCCTTTTGTTCCACAATCCTTACGACGTAAGCCCCTCAGGGGGTTTACCTTCTTTAGGTAAACACGGGTGTCGCAATCCCGAGGTACCCCAGCGATCTCCTCACCTTTCTTTATTTCCCCTCCTCTTGTCTGCTACTTTTCTCCTTTGTTCCCCCTCGTTGCGGTATCCTTCTCGGAGGTGAGGGCTTTCCTCGTGTTGCTATGCTCTATACTGAGCATAACCTCTCGAGGACTGTTTACTGCCCACGTGTTTGCCGTGCGTGGAGACCCGTGTCCCCGGAAAAGGGGATCCTGGTAATTGAGGGAAACCAACACATTACTTTGGCCCCTGCTTCGGGTAAACGGGAGGTGCATATTGGCCCGTATGCATCAATCGGCTGGTCGTCACCCTTTGTGGTCCGGCTTAGGGTCAAGTGCGCTTGGTGTTACCTAGGCCCTGCGTTAAAGGTGGTAGGCGCTTTAGGGATACTTGGTGTGCGTATAGGCCCCGGCTAGCACTGGTGCGTTTTCTGCATCCCCTTGTTGGGCTCCGTGGTGGGTGGTGCCGTCGGGGTCTGAATTCCTCTCTTTCATCATGGTTCATGAAACGCTCTCTATGTCTTGTGCTGTCAAAGATTACTACAAAAGGTACTTCATTATCCAAAAATGTGATGGGTCATTTGAAACTGTCTCACCATTCCTGATATCGAAAACACTAGAGACCTCTATAGGTACTCTAAAGTCTATCAAAAAGCTCCGGTCTGGAGACCTTCTGGTCGAAGCTGGTGGGGAAAAACAAGCCTATGCATTAAGTAAGTGTACATCTCTTGGTCCCTTCAAAGTTACTGTGAAACCTCACGGATCACTGAATACTTCCCGAGGTGTTATATCTGAGCAAGAACTGATCAGAACCCCAGAAGACGAGATACTCGAAAACCTCAGAGATCAACGAGTGTGTGGCGTTCGTCGTATCATTTTGCGAAAAAATGGCGAAAATATACCTACAAAACATTTGGTGCTTACTTTCGACACTCCAGCACTTCCGAATAGTATCAAAGCTGGATATCTAAACTGCAAGGTTAGACCCTTTGTTCCTAACCCTCTGCGTTGCTTCAAATGCCAGTCGTATGGACATTCACAGACATACTGTCGAAAGAACCAAACAGTATGTGCGCAATGCTCAGAAGTTGGACACGATAAAGATGCCTGTGAAAAAGATCCACTCTGCGCTAACTGCAAAGGCAGTCATCCAGCATACTCTCGAAAATGCCCGAAGTGGAAGAGAAAGAAGTCCAAGTCGTAAAGGTTAATAAAAATATTTCGTTTTTAGAGGCTAGGAAATTGGTTGAATCTCGATCCCCGAAAGTCGGGATATCATACGCTAGTGCTGCTGCTAAATATGTGAAACATATAGGCATCCAAACCGATGTATCGTTTGGACATAAACACTCATTACCGAGTTCCCCTGTTAGAAGTCAGCCAAAAGGTACTTCAAAACCCAAGTCATCGACCAGACCATCAAAAACAGAATCGTCAAAAACCAGTCAAAGTCCTAAAATAACCCTTTCAAAAACTGTTCGTGCTACTCCTGTGATCTCCTCTCCAAAGCTTAGCATGAAAACAATTACTAAGCAGAGGAAATCCTTAGGGGGCTCTCGAAAGCAGAGAGACCCAAAATTTTTAAAAAATCCGGAAAATCTCCGGAAATTTGCTACATCTGAGATGGAGCTTAGACTCTATCCTTCAAGCGAGGACATTGGCATGGAGCCACCACTTTTACCCCCCTCTGCGCCTGGGTCTTGCTTATCATCCACCTCTTGATAGCTTCCTTTATCTCCTGGAACTGTCGTGGCCTTCGTCCTAATTGGGCCGATGTTAAATCCCTTATCTGGGACTTCAATCCTGTGTGTTTCGCACTTCAGGAAACCTACCTGAAGCCTGCTGATCATTTTAAAATTCGCCGTTACACTTGTTCTCGTAAGGATAATGACAGCGGTGGTAGAGCATCTGGCGGTGTTGCTCTTTTCATTTCGAATGATTATCTGTCCACAGCCATATCTCTTCAAACTTCACTGCAAGCTGTTGCCATACGGGTACATACCCAGCGGCTAATCACTATTTGTAATATTTACATACCACCTTCCATCTCTGTTGACCAGCATGAACTTGATGATCTAGTGCAGCAACTCCCTGAACCTTATATTTTACTTGGCGATTTTAACGCACATAGCCCGATATGGGGTAGTAAAGATACCAATTCCCGGGGTCAACAAGTAGAAAAACTTATTGCAGATCACAACCTCTGTCTTCTAAATAATGGGGAGAATACATATTTTCACGAACCCAGTAGGACCTTCCATTGTCTGGACCTTGCCCTCTGTACGCCTTCACTTTTCCCACACTTCAATTTCTTTGTGGGTTCTGAGCTATTTCACAGTGATCACTACCCGATTTTTGTTTCGCCCGCTGATAACGAAAATGGCATCTTCAAGCCATCATACTATATCTATGACCGAGCTGATTGGCCAACGTTTAAGTCTCAGGCTGTTATAACCTCAAACATGGTTGCCGGCGACATTGATGATGCTGTTGATTCCGTCACTCGTACCATTTTGAATACGGCCGATTTGACTATTCCTAAAAGTTCCCCCTTCCGTGGCCGTCATCGGAAATCTTGGTGGAATGAGGAGTGCCAAACTTCTATTAGGATACAGCGAAAAGCTTGGAACGTCTTTCGACGATCCACCACAAGTGAAAATCTAATTGCCTTTAAGCGTGCACGTGCTGCTGCCAGGAGGATTCGTAGACGTAGTCAAAAAGAATCTTGGATACAGTATGTGTCGGGCATCAGTGGCTCTACTGATGGTCGTCAGCTTTGGACCCGGGTAAAAAGGTCAATGGGAATTTCCCCTGACCGTCAAGTAGCCTGTATTAGAGAAAATGGGCAGCTACTCGCTACTCCGGCGGAGGTCGCTGATGTCATCGGTCGCCACTTTGCTGCTGTTTCAAACGGTAGTGTTTATTCCGAACCGTTCCTCAGCTACAAACATCAAGCAGAAATGCAGAACTTGAACTTTCACTCTGACACCCAAATGGCATATAATAGCCCATTTACAATGCATGAGATGCTTCGGTGTCTCAAAAGGAGTCGCAACTCATCGCCAGGCCCTGACGGGATAACCTACACTTTGTTGTCACATCTTTCTGCAGAGTCTCTACAACAACTCCTGTGTTTATATAATCGTATCTGGTTGGAACACGTTTTCCCTACTGCTTGGAGGTATGCTATTCTTGTTCCCTTTCCAAAACCTGGGAAAGATCAAACAAACCCCCAGCATTATCGTCCTATTGCCCTTACAAGTTGCTTAAGCAAGCTCCTTGAAAAGATGGTGAACACCCGACTGGTTTTCCTTCTTGAGGAGAAGAGCTATATCTCCCCCTTTCAAAGTGGCTTCCGCCGAGGAAGGTCAACAATGGACAATCTTATAGCTCTTGAGACGCAAATAAGGAACGCTTTCCTGAGACGTCAACACTTGGTATCAGTGTTCCTCGACATCGAGAAAGCTTATGATCGCACCTGGAGGTACGGTATTTTAAGAGATTTACACAACTGGCACCTTGTTGGGAATCTTCCAATTTTTATAAAGAATTTTTTGCATACCCGGTACTTCAATGTTCGCATTGGGGGTACACTGTCTCGTACCTACACTCAAGATGAAGGTGTACCACAAGGAAGTGTGCTAAGTGTAACTCTGTTCTCAATTAAGATAAATAATATCCTTCGTCAACTCCCATCTGCCGTACATGGGTATCTGTATGTGGATGATCTGCAGATTTCTTGTGCAAATAGTGACATGGCCTTTATTATCAATCAGATACAAACTGCGATTAATCGTATGGTATCTTGGAATGAGGAAAATGGTTTTACCTTCTCTTCAGATAAATCCTGCTGCGTTCACTTTTGTCGCTCGCGTCGCCTCCACGGTGACCCCGAAATTTATATTGGTACTTCAAAGTTACGTGTCGAGCCCGTTACCTGCTTTCTTGGTATTTATCTGGATAACCACTTAACCTTCTTGCCTCATGTTTTACACCTGAGAAGGAAGTGCGAGCGTGCCTTAAATCTACTGAAAGTACTATCTAACACCAGTTGGGGTGCGGATCGTAGTTCCTTGATACGGATCTACCGCTCTTTTGTCCGTTCGAAACTGGACTATGGTTGTCCGGTTTATGGCTCTGCTCGCCCCTCTGTCCTACGGTATCTAGACACCGTACATCATACTGGGATGCGGATCTGCTCCGGTGCCTTCCGGACGTCACCTGTTCAAAGCCTGTACGTATACTGCAATGAACCATGTCTGAAATCTATACGGGACAGATTGTCTACTATATTATACTACCGCATTCTGGCCCATCCGTACCATCCGCTCAGAAGTCACCTTTTGAATACTACATTGGAAAATTGGTATAAACATCGTCCATCTTGCATACCTCCGTTTGGCCTGCGGACTCGTCGTTTGCTACAGCGGAGCAGTCTTGCAGATTTAACAGTGGAAACCCAACAACTCTTCAATTGTCCTCCCTGGGAAAATTATCGGATATCATATACCCATCCTTGTCCAGGCTACTTAAAAAGTGAGACTAGTGATATCGTTTATCAACGGCTCTTTTATGCCCACATAGCTAAATATTCTGGGCATGATCTTGTTTTTACCGATGGTTCTAGGACTGACGAATATGTTGGCTGCAGCTTTGTATATAACTCTGTTAGGAGGTGTTGGAGATTACCTCAACAATGCTCTAATTTTACAGCTGAATGTAAAGCGGTGTACCAAGCTCTAAAGCACATTTCGCACAGGAAGAACCGGCACTTTATAATATGCATAGACTCAATCAGTGTATTAGATTCTCTGAACTCGGATGAGACGCTGCACCCTGTTATCAATGAAATACAGAAGTTGTATACCTCGCTTTATAAACGGGGCTTTACAGTCTTATTCTGCTGGGTTCCAGCGCATGCGGGGATCCTCGGGAACGAGCTTGCGGATCATGCAGCGAAAAATGCCAGTACTTTAATGTCATCGAAAATCCCCTTTTCTGACTTGAAGTGTGAAATTAAACACCAGCTGTATATTGTGTGGAAGAACGAGTGGGACTTGTGTGTCCGCAATAAGCTACACAACATTACTGAGGACATTCGATCTTTCCCGGTTAATGCTAGTCGTAAGCACGACGTTTTAATAACTCGTTTGCGTATTGGGCACACTCGTCTCACACATAATTACTATCTTTCTAATGACCCCAAACCCCAATGTTCTTTCTGTCAGGCCCCGCTAACAATTTTACATTTACTTACATCTTGTAGTCAGTTACAGCCTGCTTATGTTTTATTTTTTAGTACTAGGCATCCTACCTTAACGGAGTTACTAGGTGAACCCCCGCATCCCTGTCTTTTATCTTTTTTACGTTTTATAGGCTTATTTTGGTCTATTTAACTTTTTTCTACTAAGTGTTTTAGTTTTTTTACATCTTTTAATTAAAATTTATTGTGTTTTTAGCTTTTTAATGTTTCTTCTTTTTACCTTTTACATACCTATCTGGTGAATTTGAGTTTTTACTTTGAAGACGGTTTTATAACTTTATTAAACTGGTACGGTTTTACCTTGTTATTAGGCTAGGGCTCTTTTATCAGTTTGTCTTGTTTTTATGAATACACCTTGTGCTTGGCGCTTATGTCCTAAACAGGACCTTGCGCCGTAAAACTCCACCCAACCAACCAACCAACCTTACGACGTAAAATTTTTCAACACTTTCATCACCTATCTCATCCAGGTATCTCCACTACAGTGAAACTCATATCCTCTCGTTACGTCTGGCCTAATATGAAGAAAGATATAAGACTATGGACTAAAACATGTTTATCGTGTCAAAAATCTAAAATTCATAGGCATACCCATTCCAATCTAGGTACATTTGCTCTACCTGACGCTAGATTTGCACACGTGCACATCGATATCATAGGTCCATTAAAACCTACGGACGGTTTTATATACGGCCTAACGGCTATCGACCGCTTTACAAGATGGCCGGAGGTGTTTCCCATGCCCGACATTACAGCCCAAACTGTTTGTAAAACATTCTACTCAGGATGGATATCCCGTTATGGATGCCCCGTTACGGTCACAACCGACCAAGGAAGACAATTTGAGTCGAGGTTATTTAAACAGTTTTCCTCTTTGCTTGGCAGTACTCGCATTCGATGCACTGCTTATCATCCCCAAGCCAACGGCATCATTGAGCGATTCCATCGCCATTTGAAGAGTTCAATCATGGCTTGTGAAGGAAGTAAATGGACGGATGTCCTCCCTACCGTACTCTTGGGCATACGATCTGCCTATAAACCGGATATTAAGGCAGCCTCTTCCGAATTAGTGTATGGTTCTGTTCTTAGGTTACCAGCGGATTTATTTGACTCATCTTACACTCCTGAAGAAACAGCTGATTTCAATTTTGTTCAGCAAATACGCACCATGATGCTTCGAGTGAAACCTACGGCTACTTCAGCACACGGTCATTTTCCTCTTTTTGTGCATCCCGATCTGTCACGCTGTACTCACGTTTTCTTGCGTTGTGACAAGACCGCACCACCCCTTACACCACCTTATTCTGGACCATACAAGGTTCTTAAACGTAATGACAAAATTTTTTCTATAGACATCCATGGACGATCAACTACGGTTTCCATCGATAGACTCAAGCCTGCCTATATCTTGACGGACGATTCCTTCTCTCAACCATCGGAGGCTGATCAACAACGCACGATGACACTTCGTTCTGGCAAACGCGTTCATTTTGCTGTATAATTTTTTTTTAGTTTAGGTTTCGTGTTTTGTTTCCTCAAACCACTCCAGGGGGGAGTGTATGGCGATCCAGCCATCTATGCAAATTGCACGAGCAGCGTCAATCTACCACCAAGCCTGCGCAGTTTCCTGCATGCTTCGCATAAAAGCCGGCGAGCTACGAACAGCGAAACATTCCCATTTATCACCTGCCTGGATACGCTCGCCGCCCTTAATCTCTCAAGGTCACCGCAGCCATCCCAAGGTCACCGCCGCTTTCGACCAGCTGAAGCAGAAGAAACCTAGCACTCGACGTGGTTCGTCGCAATCGCCATTCCGATGTACGCCGACTTTAGTGAGAACTACTGTCACTCTTCCAAAATTTTATGTACCTACCTGCAACGAGCTGTTGCATGCGCTGCATATGCATTAAATATTATTTTAACCTTCACGACGTCTCGCACCCTTAATAAACCGAACCGCCACAACAGACACGAGTCGAATAGTCCGAAGGAAAACTGTGGCGACGCTAGCGTCAAGCCACTCATTTATTGAAATATAAAATGTATCTGTTGCATCTGGCAACATGTAAGATTATTCCAGATTGTAATTGGAAAGTGAGGAGTCTTCTACAATATAGGACGACATGGGTCAGGAATGAACCACGAATGGCAACCCTTTGGTAGGGTATGGTTGTTATAGCTTGCTACGTATCTTTATTTTGGCGCTTAGGATAACTTTTGTATCTACAAAAGTATTTGTTAATATGTTTCTAAGTTGCTCGGAAAGATGTGTTTGTTTATATCTAGTATGCAAAATTAACCCATATATACTAACTAGTCTTAAATGATAAATAAAATAAACCCTGGTAATCTCTCTATCCTATTGAATAAAAATAACGAAATATTGTTTTGTATAGATTAATATTATTATGTTTCATTTCTTCTTTTAGACTGTTTTAAATGTGCATATGTTTGTAGTAATACATTAAGTTACGTTTGAATGACTGAATATTTTAGAATACTTACAAATAAATATTTTAACTGTTAAATTTATTTATTATTATTATTTCTTCAAATAAAGTGTATAACATTTAAAACAGCCAAGGGAAAAAAAGTTTTAAATCAACATTTCAATGTAATTTTGAATTAAAATTACATCTTATAATCCAATACGGAACATAAATTATGTTTTAATTCACTGCATATAAATTAATATTATGATCAATTTAATAGTTTTTTTATAATATATGTTTTGCACTCAATAAAAGTACTGAATACCCAAATAATGTAAAGAGACTAAGATATTTTTTTCACACAAACGCTTATTTTTCTGATTTCAGTGTATTCTGTTTGACTATATCTAGTGGAAAAAAGTGACCAGTGAACTGAATTACAAGCTGCCTTCACCCTGTTTAAAAAAAATTCTTAAATGTTAGTTTGAAAATATATTTACTGATTATATCAATTATAGATCAGGGTTCCCCAGGCAAAATCCTTATTTAACCATGCCTTTCTTCAAAAATAATACTAATTGGTATAGGGAACCACAACCCTATATCTGCAGTACCATGTTACAAGCAAAAAACACTCTTGAAAAACTTGTGTATTGTTTTCTATAATCTGCTTTTCGTTATTTTGTCCATATTAAATATATGCAATTTGCTAACGTTCCCACTAACAGTCTATTGCATTGTAGAATTGACTACTACTACTATTACTTATTACCTTAACAGCTCATTAAGGACTCAAGCCTGCCTCCAGCAAGATCAAATTTGATGTAATTGGTAGCAGAGACATGAAGATCTTAAAAATCAGCCTTTTATATATATATAGTTATTGTTTTAAAATCTTTTTGTGTTTTCAGATTAAATATATGGCATAAATTATAATCGGAAGTAACATACCTAAGAGTAGAACTTCTAAAATTTTTGCTACTCACCTATTATGTAAATTTGTAAAACACCAAAAAGCTGAATTCAGCAGGAGACTGTGTGAGCCACTCTGCGAAAACAGCCATTTAGTTTTATTTACAGTTACCTACATATTACACTTTTCCAGTTTTTCTTACAGATATCAAGGAATAAAAATATCAGCAAACATTGGTGAATGTTAGCAAAAATAACAGAAATACTTGGAGAATTAATTAGGTTACATTATTAATTTGAATAATATAATACAGGAATGATAAAATTCAAACAATACCAAGTACAATGTGCATGCAACAATATTAGAAGCTCATGCAATCACAATAAGAGAAAAAAAAATAAATATTAATTATAATGTTAATATCTTACCTGTACTTTTAAAGCTAATAATCAAAATATTTACTCTCAAACAGTAAACTTAAATAGAATTAGAATATTAATAGAATAGCTTTTGAAATAATTTATAAAATCGACAAAAATGCCAGAAAGCCAAGTCTGCATTATCTATGCGACAAAAACATTACTATCCTTAATATTTATCGCTAAATCATACAAGAAATTGGTATTACATTGCATACAACACAGCTATGATGCTCAATAGTTAAAATCGAATAATACCACGTGCATCGTGTACAATATACATGATATAGCAATTAAAAAAATAATTCAACCATAACAGTGGAAATAAGTATACCTTATCAGGTATGTAACGTATGTAATAACAGTAAATATCGTCAAAAATTGTAGACATCATGCTTGAGGTGTTAATTTGATGAAATTAATATTTAAAATTAAACAATAAAACACGATATGATTTCAATACATATAATACATCTATAGTGATGATTTGTAAAACTCAAACAATACCACGTGCATTGGGAATAAAACGGAAAAATAAAAAAGAAATAACAATAAAAGAAATAAAATAATCATAATACTAATAATAATATATACCAATTGTTTCATACCTGAAAGACTGTAATTAACAAAATTATAGATCTAATAACAAAGATCTAATTAACAAAAATATAAGAAATCAAGCAGCTAAATTTGGAGAAACCACCGACAGCTCGGAACCTTCGAACCGAACGAGTATAGTGGCTCGGATAAACCACCTTGGCGTCAGTTATTTACCTTGGCGTGGAAACTTAGCGCACGCCAAGGTAAACTCATTCGTGACCCATGGTAGTCCTATATTGTATAAAACTCGAAAGTGAGCGATGCTATTCGCTGAGTTAACGCATTGTATTAGTTTTTATAAGTAATGTAAGATTAAATGTATATAAATTAAAAATCTATTTTCCTGAATTATTAACTATTCCTGAACTATTGGCATTGCATCATATGCGCTAAACTGGTGACCCGGACGACGACATCGGGACAGCCAATTTTGGTGCCACAGTGTTGGGAGAAAATTACTTGTTTCATTGGCGCCATCTATTCACTAATATTATAACTAAAACTATCCAAGTAATTGTGAGCTCGTGTCGAGGATTCTTAATAGAGAATGTGCACATGACGTCAGATGCAGCAAAAATGGCAGCTCAACTTCCTCGTTGGTAAAACATTTGAATTTCTTACGGATTATACTTGTTATTGGGGTTTTAATTTTGTCAATTATCTGAAAATGGTAACAAGCTGTTGTACTTATGGCTGTACTAAGCGTTTCAAAAAAGGTGAAAATATTGGATTTTATTGCTTTCCTAAAGATTCTACATTGCGAATGATTTGGATAAAAGCTTTGAAAAAGCAAGACTGGACTCCAAGTTCTTCGAGAATTTAAGGCAAACATTTTCAGAATCATGGGCGTAATTAAAGGGGGGGGGGGGGCAATTGCCGCCCCCACAGAATTTTTAGAGGAGGGGCAAACTTGTAGTTTTGCCCCTCCAGAATTTTAGAGCTTAATTCATAAATGAAATTTTTGATTCAATGTTTTAATGAATTTTGAATTTTTTTTTCAATATGCTTAAGATGTATTCTTATTACAGTTATCATCTTTTCCTGTGAATGTTTTAAAGGAAGTATAGGTACTCAAACTTGTAGTTTTGCCCCTCTAGATTTTTAGGTATATTAAATTTTTGATTCGGCTTTTTAATGAATTTTGAAATTATTTTTTCTTCAGTATGCTTAAGATGTATTCTAATTACGGTTATCATTATTTCCTGCGAATTTTTTAAAGGAAGTATAGGTACTCGAACTTGTAGTTTAGCCCCTCTTGATTTTTAGGGTATATTAAAATTTTAATTCGACATCCTAATGAATTTTGAAATTTTTTTTTCAGTATGCTTAAGATTTATTCTAATTATGGTTATCATCATTTCCTGCGAATTTTTTAAAGGAAGTATAGGTAATTGTATTTTATTTACAATACAGGTCTATACAGGAAAAGCATACATAAACATGGACACCTCGAGTGACGGAAATGACCCCTAAGGGAGATAAATGGACAAAATATGGTCTGAGGTGAGCATGGAATTCAGTCATTAGTCTCTAAACGAGTTTTTTTTTTCCTCTTGAAAAGGGAATTGAACATCTGGTCGGCATAAGTATCGCCCCTTAAACTTTACTATTCGTGGAATCGTTTGCATGACTGGGCTAGTTATTCTGACCAAACCATTAAGGGCCGATCCCACCAAAGTCGTTTAACGGCTAACTACGATTAGCCACGATTAACCCTGGCGCCAACCAATGGGGGAACGCAATTCTCCTTTTAAACAGAGATTAATCGCGCTTAGCGTTAAACGACTTTGGTGGGATCGGCCCTAAATAAGTGTCATATAATCTTAAACTGGAAAAGTCTAACAATACAAAAGTATAAGCATAAGGAATCCATACAAATCTCTCACCGTACCTAGTTCATTATCAGCCTAACGAATGATTTATATAATAAAATTTTAAGTGACAAATTTAAGTAGGCGGAAGGCCAGAGAATCCAGCTAACCCATCATTCGTTTAAGTGACTAAGTAGTTGCATATTGAAACAATACTGCCCTCCCTTGACTATTTCAGATTTCGAACTTGGTTAGTATTTAAAATCGTTAGATTACAGTGTATAGAGTTCCGTTGGCAAATATCGTGCAAATTAGTAAGTACTTTTATTTTTTTTCTTTAATTTTACTTTTTGTGTGTTGTATATGCATATAAAATTTTAAAGCAAGTATAGGTATTCGAATAACTGCATGCTTCTAGACTTTTTTAAAGACCTTTTTTCAGGAATAATCACAGGCCATCGAAAAAGGAATTAATACGATTCTTCTTAAGAAACTTCAAGATTCTCCAACAGATTTCTTATTTGAAGGACATAGTCAAGAGTATTCAGGGGATTCTCCCCTCCCCGTTGAAATTCCAAAATTTTAAAAATCTGTTTCGTGGAGAGACAGATTCTATGTTAAAAAATAGTTTCAACTTATTACGTTAGACTAGATTTTTGTATATGGCTATATGAGCAATGGCATGATTGAAAACAAACATTTTTTATTTTATACACGTATAATTTATTTTTGTAATAAGAAAATTTTAAATTCTACATAAAAGGAAATATTAAATAAATACCCAGAATAATTTTGGTTGGTTTGCTGAATCGTTTGGAGCACCATTTTCCACTTCTTCTTAACATGAGTATGAAGCCTAGTCCTGAGACCAGGACCTATTACTTATAGCCGATTCCGAACGGCTACGAACATCTATTATAGCAGTGAGATTCAAACCAACGAATACCGGTAACAAACAGCAGCAACCAACCCATTTGACCAAGAACAACTTCGAAAACAAGTGTTAAACTTGAAAGTTAATTTGCAATCAATTAAAAGTAATAAAAGTAGGCCTGCATAATGTAGTGTGTGTAAACATCTTCCTGAAGTTACCTTTACGATTTTAATCAAAATATGTTACTGAGTATTAACTTTATACTATACTTATTGATGGGTCATTAATAATCTTGTTATGAAAAACTATTGTAGCACAGAGAAACATCTTTATTTAAAAGTTCCTTGCAAGAATTTTAAAGATAAGTTTAGATATAAATATTTTATACATATTTTTACATATTTATTTAAGTCTTTTGCGGTGATTTCATTTGGTTTGGAGGGCTATGGTATACTATTTTGTTACACAAGATCTGGTGTGACTGAAACATACTGCCTTCCAAACGGCTACGTACATCCACATCAGCAGTGGAATTTGAACCTACGAATTGCGGTACCTAAGATCAGCACCCTACCGATTCGGTCACCGTTCAATCGTGGTGATTTAAATACGTTTATTTAGAAATACTCAACAGTTTTAATAATTTAACAATGTTAAATATAAATATAAAAATATATTTACATTCTCTTATTTTGTTGGTATAGTCAGTCCTTCCAGTTTTAACTACAGGTAAAAACCAACAACCACCAGGACCTTCAATGTATAAGAGAGTAGGAAATTGGTTTTAGGAACGATTGCGGGTAAAAAGAGTGCTTTTTTCCGGTCATTGAGACTACTTTAACAGTTACATTTACGAAGTCGATAAATTTATTTAATTATCTATAAAATTTTTTGAAAGGTTTGACAATAATATCAATTTAAGGTTTAAATGTAACTGAAAATATACCCAAATAAAGTTATCTCTCCCCCCCCATGACGGAAGCTAACATTTCAAAGTATATCATTAATCTGATCAGATTTCATCAACATATCAATGATCAGTAAAAAGAAATGATTAAAGAACTGTAAGGGGGGAGGATAACTCTATGGATTTTTTAAATGATCTTATAAACATGAACGATATATCATTCGAATAAGCGTCGTTAGATCAGATTCGATCAACCATTTTTAAAGTTTAATCAACATCGAAAATGCACCAAAATCAACCTCAAATGTGTCCAAAATCATAAAGTTACATGGTAACTTTAATATTATAATAACCCCCCCCCCCAAATAATACACACACTTTAAAATATTGGGACAATTTAAGTGTCATTCAAAAGAGTATCATTAGATCCGATTTAAACAATTTTTGGTGCTTTAAAAACACCAGAAATGGCTAAAATTGTACCCAAAGTTGCCCCAAAACAATAAATTATCGCCCACCCAAATAGGGACAATTATTCCGACAATGGGGAACTCCCATGTTATTATGGGACAATTTTACTGTCATTGGAATGAGAATCGTTATTCATTAAATACCAGAGTATTCCCAAATGTGCAGCCGGGCGGTAGAATGCTGATCTTCGGTACTGGGTTCTCGGGTTCGAATCCCGCTGATGGCATGGATGTTCATAGCCGTTAGGAATCGGCTTTAAGCAGTAAGTACCTATCTCATTAGTCCTGGTTAGCGAAACAGTAGACCGTAGCGCTTCAAAACCAAACCAAACCCCAAATGTACGCCAAAATAGCCATGTTGTAATTTCAAATACTCCTAACTAGTAGTTTTATAATATGTAAGAACTTCAAAATATACTGAAATCTAAGTATTATTGTTACATTTGTAAACGACTTCCTGATATTTAAACGCATTTGAAAAGTAAAACAGTACTTACATTTTTATCATAACGTGTGTTTGATTGAAGTGGAGAGAAATGAAGACAAGTTATTTGTCATAAATATGTAGTATTACGCAATTAAGAAAATAAATTATGTCTACATCTTTGGAAAAAATCAATTTGTATTTAAATTGGATAAAACCAGCGTAATTTAATTTTATTTTTACTTAGTTGATTTACTGGATATTTACCGTTTAATCTTACCTGCTTTCAATGGCGACAGATATGTTTGCAAGCTTAAAGATACAGAACAATTTTCGGCAGAATAAATGAAAAGAACCATCATGTCTTTGTGATTTGCAACGATTTTGCACATTTGTTAAGATTTTGCCATTATAACTAAATAAACAATAACAAAAATAATAGTTAAAAAGGGTTAAACATTACCATATTAGGATTATCGAATATTCATTATTGAAAACTTATGCCCCCCCCCCCCCAGTTGAAACTGCCAAGTTACGCCTATGTTCAGAATGATAATAAAAAGTTAACCTTACTGTAATGTAACAAATTATATAAAATTTTTATGCTCTAAGAATTCTTTTATTATTACTAAGTTTTTTTTTTCATATTTCGAATGTATTTTTTATGCTTTTGTGAGAAGTACTGTACCTATAAATGTAACTGTTTTTTGTCCTTAAAATGATCAGGTTTTACACATTTTTATTAGATTTTTATTTATGTAATAGTTTATTGTTCCTGTTAACATAATCAAGTAGATCAACTTTGATTATGATACTTAATAGACCTGTGTAAAGTGTGTAATTTTTTAAAAAAAATATATAAATTTTTAAGTGCTTAAAAAGCCTATTTTAAATAACACGGCCAGTTTCTAATGTTTCCTTCTCCTTCCCTTAAATAAAATTTAGTTTTATTGTATACGTGATCTATATCGAAGCTAAAAAGATACAATGAAAGCAAGCAATGCTTTGCCAACGAAAAGGTGAGTTGTAGTCAGCTCTCATATTTCTTTACAAACATTCACTTTCTCTATACACCGTGTTAAACAATAGAAGGTGAATACAGCAGAAATTTCACCAATCAATAGATTTCGATCACGCATATTGCAGCTCTAATAAATAAGATTTATTTCTTTTTATTTGTATGGTGTTTTACTTTTGGAAATTATTAACAATAACTGGAAAAAATATGCAATCACATTGCATTATTCAGACAATAATGTTTGTTCTCAGCTCAACAGTAAATAGCCTGATTTAAGCATGAAAAAATTACTCATTGATATATCATTCAATATAGTAATTTAGAAGCTTATAATTTTTGGTCAAAGAATATTCAAGAATTCTTTTTTACTCCTAAGTGAATAATAATTATTGTATAGTAATAATTATTGAATGTTGCTGTATACTTTTGAGAGGAATAGTAAAATTTGAACTTATGAATATTCTTTGATAGAAAAATGTAGGTTTCTATATTATTATATTGAATAACGTTTTTTCAGAACAATGTTTTTATATTTAAAAATAAGGCTGTTTACTGTCCATTATAGACAGCTTGAGGTATAAAAAGTTTATAATGGCAAAAAGGATTTTAAAAACTTAAAGTAATAAAAAAATAAAAACTATAATAAAAAACTTGACAGTTAAAAATAAAAAATTTTAAAAATTATCAAAAATGTAAATAAAATTTTAGAAGTGAATATTATAAATAAAATAAATATTATAAAATAGTAAAATATAAAAATAAATTATAATAATAATAAGTATAAATATTAAAGTATAATAATTTTATTAAAATGTAATAAAATATTAAAAATATTAGCATTTCTCAAGCTCGTTTCTTAGCACACACCCACAGCCCCAATTTCTAGGGTTCAAACGTTACACGGTTTTCTAATGTAATCATAATTACAAGCTGTCAACCAGCAGTAAAACCTGATAGTATATCTATATTGGCTTATTTTCATTTGAAACCAAAGTCCAAATACAGTGTTTTGAAAAGGTTTTTAGACATAACAGAATTTGTCAGATACAACGTAATTTGCTAGAGCTGATGCTGTTTTAACTTTATAATACACAAAAGTATGAAAGAGGCATTAAAGGAGATGTGCAATTCCTAAAATAAAATTTAAATTATTATTATTAAAGCAATCTTTAATTAATAAAAGGAAGGAGAGTGAAACAGCTGTTAATGCTACAAGTAAATGTTTATAATAGATTCACAGCCCAAAAGTTAAAGGTTTGTCATTAAAATGTCTAGAAATGTTTATAATTAAAACATCCCAATTTTGAAGATCTCAGATCAAAATTTGTTTATTTACTTACTGCATTAATCCTTTGCAAAAAATTGTTTTACTGGACTAATTGCAGCAGTTTCACAATCATTCCATTAATTAAATAATGTTTACTTCAATAACAAGAACTAAGGAGTAAAACATTTGAAGATGATTACAAGCGAGCATATTTGGAAAACCCAGAGAAATATCTTTACTTATTTTTACTGTTGTTCTATATTATAGATTATTTAATAACAGATCTGAACAAAAGCTGAATATCTATAAAGATGTTATAATTTCTGATTTTTTAAAAATGTTTATTTACATTAAGTGCAGAAGAAAATTGTGTCACTAATTTAATTAACAGAAATATACAAAGATGGTATCAATTTAAATTTTTTAAAGAAAAGTTGAAAAAGTTTTTTAACATTTTAGATGAAGAAGACAGGTAGTCAGTTAAAAATATGTACTAACTCAGAACTGATACACCTGTCTGCTATTCAAAAGTTGAAAATGAAAATTGAGGAAATAAATAATGTGATAGTAAAATGATGAATGTATTACATGAATGTAATTATAATATATGTCTAAATATTAAATCATTTCAGTATTAAAATTAATTTTTTAAACTCTTTTTACAAATTGATGACATGATTCCTGTTCTACTCTTGCACTGCTTACTGCCATATAATTGTAAAAGTTGTGTCACTTTAAATGCAGGTTTTAAAAACTGTCCTTGATTACTCCTAATATTTTAAAAATTTGAAACTAATTAAACACTACAGCTATATGAAACAGCTATTTTAATATGAAGACAAAGAATGGAGAACACCTGATAAACATTTAAAATAATAAAAAAAAATTTCAAGTCAGGAAAATTATACACTTTCATTATAAAAATATATCTTATACAAAGAATTTAAATAAAAAATTAAAATGAAACATAAATTCCACAAAATAAATTACAGATACAATGCTGCTGAGAAGAAAATTTTATTTAACATTTAATGTTTACAAATATTTCAATATTATTTAGCAAATAAAACATAAATAAATCTATATTAACAAATTATAAATTCAAAATAAGCAGAAAATTTAAGAATTAAAACTACAATTGATTTTATAATAGTTAAGAACTTTTCAAAATCATTCTATATATAACACCAATAAAAACCATTAAAATTCTAATGATAAATAAGAGTCATGCAGAGAGTAAATAATTTTCTGATACTGTAAATAATTTGCTGCATTTCATACCATTACGATCAACTAATTCTAATTTTCAGAAATCACCTTTTTTAAAAATAAAAACTATCTGACAAAAACATTAAAATTGACTCCTGAATAAATGTGATTATGCATAATGGCCTCAAGCATATTATATGTGTTAAATTTAACATATATAACAAATAAACAAAATTTACTTTACCTTTACATGAAAATAGTAAATAACCTTACCTTAAAAGAAAATGACAAGTAGCATTCTTGGTGGGTAATAGGTCATTGGTGATTGAAAAAAAAAAAAAACCTTTTTCTTAAAGTTGATGATATTAAGAATTTCCTGATTTTTGTTATTTCCCAGAACTGTACAGTAACCTGCCAATTATGTGATTTATTGGATATGTGACCATGCTGCATGCAGTTTTATCAATGCAAAAGAATTGAAATAAATGTCTTGATAATGAAATGAGTTACATTTATGAAATAAGTGATTTCATTTTTTTCCAAATGCATGCCTGTAATATAAACCAGTGGATCTGAATCCTTTTAAATCTATCATCCCCAAAAGGAGCAAAAAAATTTTCAACACCTCCCTTTTTGAATTTGATCAAGCCATTTCATTTTAGTGATGTTTGCTATGCCTTCAGAAACTAGTCCCATGTTTATTAAAAACACGTTTTTATTTTAATTGTCAGGAGGAACATTTTGCAGATCTAGCTGCAAACAATATGATTTCATTGCTCTTTTTACAAAATAAACACATAAATAGTTACAAGTTCAATGGCAATTGAACGGTTCCAAACATTATGTCAGGCACTGTACTGATGGGTATTTCTTTTTCTTAACAGATAACTTTTGCTGCAAGAAATTATGACGAGCAAAGAATAACTGTTTCTCAAAATTCATAATTAATGACAAAATATTAATGCTTGAATGTACTTAGACAACTGCCCAAATAAACAATGAAAGTAAAACAAAACTGGTGAAAAAAACCAGAACATGTTAAAACCAACACAAGAAATGTAAATCAAATGAAACTTTCATACTTAAGATGCCCAATGTATGCATTGCGGTTAACACCAGTAAACGAAAATTTTGTATAATTGTAATGACACATTTTAAAAGAAATTCCTAAATTTTAAAATTAAAAAAATTTGTTACTAATATACCTCAATCAACACAATAACAACTCTCAAGGGAATTCCATTGAGAAAACTTATTTTTCTGAGTGTCAAGAGACCAAGTTAATATGCATGGAAACCAAGGGGATGAAATTTAATAATTCTGGTCACATTGCAATAAATTTGTTCTATTACTGGTACAAATTAGATAATTAGTTTAATAAATTTATTAGGGAGTTTTAAAATTAATTTTAAATACCCAAAATATGCATATTACCCCTCTATTGCTAAAAAACATGGCCACTGTCCCTGTTGAGAACCACTGATATAAAAATTTCATTATAAAAAAGTTTAAAGGTTAAATGAAATCACATTAAACAAAGAATATTATTTAAAGTATTTAAATCTATTCACACTCTTGAAAAACAACCATGTTTATAAATTAAAAAATAAATAAATAAATAAATAAATATATATATATATATATATATATATATATATATATATATATATATATATATATATATATATATATATATAATTGAATAGCTAATTTAAAAGTGGATGATTTATAAAAATAATTTCCATTTAAAAATAAATAAAACATTAAAAGAAATTCATTAACAAATAAAAATGCAAAGAGTAAAACTTTTTAAAAATGAGTCTTTTTGAATATAATTTCATTAACTAAAAACAAGAATATTAATATCATATAAAAACTAAATAATTAACAACTTGGCACAATTGATATTAATTCATTAAAAATTGTTTAAACCCCTTTATAGACAATATTACAAGATAGCATTTGCAGTTTACTGACTTAGAATGAGGAATTTTCATGATTTCCAGTTTTATTTTTAAACAACAGAAGACAAAAAAAGGTAATCAGGACAGTACTTTTTTTAATTTCATTTGGGGCC
>JAGEOH010000947.1:0-25000 GCA_032207245.1 Pardosa pseudoannulata | reverse complement strand
GGTAATATGTCTGATGCAGCATAAGGAAGAAAACTTTTTGAATATACTTATCACATTTTTAAGTTTTACTGTTTATGTATATAATGTAAATTAAAGATAACAAAAAATTAAAGATTTCTCGTTATCACATCTAACTTATTCTTGTTTACTTTTGTATTCGTAGATAATATTATAGATGCGTAGAACATATGTTCATAATTTTGGGGCAAAAAGAATTTATACAGTCCGTAAATGCAATATTTCTTACAATCCTGGTTATAAAAAAATAAATATATCTGGAAAAACTTAAAGTAACTTTAACTTGCTGAAGGGTTAAATAATTACAGCGCTCATAAGTAAAAAGTTGGTTAAAAAATTGAAAGAAAATAAGCCATATAAAATTCGAAAATATAAATTTAAAGATAAGTATGGGCTTGCTGAAAGAGTGAAATAGTTCAAATTGGATCAAAAGTTAATATAAAACTTTGCAATCGCATTGAGCCCGAAATGATTCAAATAAGTGCAGGGTTTGAAGGAAATTAAAATGAGTTTTATGTTATCTTAGTCTCAAAAATATAAAGCAAAAAGAGGAAATTTTAACAATACATCCAAGCATCCGGTAAAACTTATACTCATGACAAAAAAAAAAGGAGGGGAGTTTAAAATTTTTCACATTATATGTCTACAGAACGGATAAACTACAAAACGTGTATCCTGCTCAAGAGAATTTCAAATTAGCATTAGTGAACTTTCTTAAAATCATCTTAGAGATAAAGGTTTAGAATATTAGAATTTTCTTTATTAGTATGTCCACATTAAGAAAGCTTTATTCAGTCTTCAATGGCTAGCAAATTTAAAATTATATAACCAAAATTTGTAACAATGATTTGCCATGTCGTTTATTCTAAAAACAAAACACTAATATCCTGAATACGGTTTCTACTGTGATACGCGCATGCCTTTTAGCTAAATAGTTCTTTTGTGAGTACATACGCACATACTGTCTAATTTATAAAAGGACACAAATATAAATAAACAAGTATACATATCCTAATTGTTGCAGAGGAAACAGCACAAAAACGTAGAAAACATTACAGCTTCATAAATTTAGACTTTAATAAATAGAACTTTAAAATGAAAAATAAAGCATCTAGCTGTAAATATAAAAAAATGATAAAGTTAATGATAAAACAAATGGAGATATCACAGTTCATCGAAATACGTTGAACTAAAGTAAAGCATGTTCATACGAAACAGTCGCAGATACTAGAAAAGGTAACTTAAGGTCAGAAAGGTGAATATTTAGTTCATGGTTCGAAACTGACGTTTGAAAACCAGGCCAAGCACACACATACACACCTACGATTAGAACGAACTCAAAGTCGTTGCGAACGACACCGATCATTTACGCAGGGTAAAAGGGGGGGGGGGTAGAGCTCTTTATTACCGAACAGCAGCAGGGGAATAGAAAAGAAACAGCAATTTAGTCACCCCTGTTCCCTCCCCTCCTAGAGAAGAGAGCGATAGCACAGCAAGCGCGCTCGATTCTTCGCCGAGAGCTGTCAATCAAGTTTTTCCACCTGCCAAAGACGGCAAGTCAACGCTAGTGTCAGTTGTTTCCAGGGGTCAATTCCTTTGCAGAGAAAAAGAAGAAAAAATACCACTGCCGATCGGCGAGCATGCTAAAAAACCCCCGGCCTCGAAAAGCAAGGACGGTAGCAGCTTCTGGTGTTGGCAGCGCGCTCGAAGCAAAACATGCTACGTCTTACGACACAGAATTCGAACGGAATGGCGACATTATGAACACGGAAATCTCAGAAAACCAGATGCAGCAATGTTTCGATATAGCTTTATTGTAAATTGAAAATAATACGTTTGGGCAGAGCAAGATTCAATAGGACATGTTAAGAAGTCCACAATAGACAAGACCTACTTTTATGAAATACCATCTTAGGCAGGAAAAATATGAAACAGCTTATAATTGTACGGATTAAAACCCAAATCAAATTACAGCTACCAGCAATCCAAATATATATATATTTAATTTAGAAATATATTTTCTATGTAAAAACTCTCGATCTTAAATAAAACTATAGTTGAATGGTTAAGGCACTACTATTATCTTAAGTTTGAAGAGACATACTTTTGGGATGAATATTTGCTGCAAATTTTTTGAAAACGCTAATTTCCAAATTATTTTAATGTATTAGATCAGCGATTCTCGTTGTACCCTTGTCAAACTTAAAAGATTTCGCGACACTGCTTCCTTTAAAGTGATATACGAAAGAAAAAAACAATGCAAATTTAATGCCCATTTGTGTTTGATGCGTTGAATGGATATTTTCCTAACTTCATAATTTTTTTATCATTGCTAAGGCACACCTCGCGAACACTTGAGGCACTCAGTTTGAGATTCACGGCAATAGATAAATAAATGCCCCTCAATAAACCATAAAAAGGAGGTTTATAGACAAACTCCACCCCCAAACCTAAGAAAAATGCCTGCAATAAATTAATATACCCTAAACATTTTTACCATTATTTTTTTAAAATAATTATGATACATTTATTGTTCCAAGTAAATGTGTCGAGTCGATACTGGTAAATGTCGATACTTGCTTTCCCGATACAAGATATAAATTTTGTAAATACTTAGATCTGTTTAGCAAAACATTTCTTTAAACTACAAAAATTTCTATCACTACAATATCGCTTATAGAACTTCACAAGTGTAATATATATGTACGTACCAGGTCTTAAACTCTCAAAAGAAAAAAAATATATAGTAAGTACGTATGAAAAATGCGGTGGGTTGTACGTCCTAATAGCTATTAACAATAGTAAGTTCTTTTTTTCTCCTGACAACTTCAAAGAGTCACCTTCAACGTAGGTCTAAAACCTTATAATCGAGCACAATAGTCTAATAACAAGGAAACTAGAATATTTAATACAATATAGCGATAAAATTAAAATGAAATGTTTTAAAGAAATACAAGACATCCTGAAGAAAAAAAAATTACCTCCTTCTTCACGTCAAAGACTCATAAGTTGGTACTAACCTAAAAAGAAAAATTATGAAAATTTTAAAAGTTGCTTAAATAACATTAATTATTTAAAAAATAATAAAGGAAATCACAACTTATAACGAATATTTCATACAAATAATGAATACATGATAAAAGTCTTACATCATGTGTTAAGATATGTTTAATAAGGGAAATTCCGAGCTGAATTCCACTACATGGAAGAAAACTTTTCCGCAACTGTATTTATCTAAGGTAGGTATGTGAAACTTCGACAGGACTATGGCCCGCATAAGAAAATAGGTAACATTACGCGGGCCAGAGCACTTAAGATTTTATATCTATGAAAACACATTTATTAGTTTAACCTTTCCTTTCTTCATATAAAACCCCATAATAAAATATATATATATATATATATATATATATATATATATATATATATATATATATATATATATATATAAATATAAAATAAAATAAAAAATAATATTTAAAACAGCATTTTTTTAATGTGACAACTGCGATTTTATAGGGGACAAAAGGTGAGCAATATTCGTTACTCAATAAAATTCACGTGTTTTCAAGGTGCATAGCAGTAATTACGAGTTCCGGACTTCCATTTCCTTCCAACTACGTCTCAACATTCCTATGTCTGTAACTCAAACAAGCGACCACTGACAACAGCAGTTTTGGGCATGCTGTTGTGGACGGGGTAAACACAATTATAAAGTAAAATAGGAAGCATTGGCTATACTCTACGATCGAAAATACCACGCCAATATGAGATCCAATGTTACCATAAAAGGCAATACATAAGGAACAAACAAGCCTCACCAAGATACTTTCGTTTGGTTACGAACGATATGGACTAATTTTTGCAACACTTGGGCTAATGATTTCATGGCTTACTGCTTAAAACCCATTCCAAACGGTTGCAAACATCCATACTAGAAATGGAATTCAAATCCACTAACTTCGGTACCAACAATCAGCGCCTTATCCACGAAGTCATTTGCAATCGTTGTCATTGTTTGTGAACATTTTAAATAATAATCACTGTTTTCGAAATGTATTATACTTGTGACGATACGATTAGAAATGAAGTAATATGTTGTTTAAAAAAATTTATAATGAAGTGGTAATAGAATGATGAGATATTTGCAATTGTTGGGGCTCATTGCTGTAATAAAATTATCTAAAAATTGCTTAGAAACTAATGTAATAGTCATTTAAGACCAACAGGGGGGAAATCCTGAAGAGTTGGATGAAATCTTAAGTGTTTGATATGTATGTAGATTCATGCGAAAACACAGATATGATATTTTCCCTTTTCCTCTGAGAACGTCCATGAAATTAGTGCGGTCATTAGGCCATCACACAAAGTGGCTCACAGTTGAAAGGTTGCCCACCCTCCGCATTTGATCAAGCAACTAAACGGGCGGTAGCGAGAACTGACCGCTAGAGCAATACGAATTTAAAATGACACTGGCGGTATTCAGACAAGAAAACCAGAGTTCAAAGATCTATTATCAGACTTTAACATGCAAAAATGAACTTTATCGCAAATGGGAATTTGAGATACATTTAATAAGATATTAAAACTCCTTATTGATAGTTTAAGTAGTTTCTCAACACAAAGGAGATGAGTTTGGAATTCTGTGACCCTGGCTGAAGTGTCCTCCCCATCCCTTATCAGAAGTTCAATTGCGTCATTTAGGGCGGAGGCAAGAAGCGCCAAGCATTCAGAGATCGTTCGTTACTCTCCACCACCTTTTCATCCTGTGCGCGCACACACACGCGTGGATATATATATTCTTCTCCAGCCTTCCCTCGGCCCCATTTATTAGATGCGGCGGTTTTATTTTGCGGCCGGGAGATTTAATCCGAAATTCTGCTTTAGACGAAAAGTGCCGAAGCGAGCGTGCAACTCACCTCCACTAGCACACACACACGGAAGAGCGAAATGCGATTAGGAAAAGGAGGGAAAGATGATGAATCCCAGACGAAGGAAAGGCAGAGGGAAAGAAAAAAAAAGGGAAGATGAAGAAGCGAGAGCACGGGATTGTTAGATGTATAAAAGTTGAAAGGGGGGAAAAGAGAGGTCCCTCTTGTTTTCCCGAAGCAAGGGGGCGGCCTCTCGGTTACCCGCACGATCACGTGACTCCCGTTATTAAATTACTTGACGTGGAAGGCAAGAAAGTTGCGGAAACGAAAAAGTGGGATAGAGAGGAGAATAAAAAAAAAACTAAGGAATTACTCGGAATAAATTGAGAGCGGGGGAAAGAAGAAACGTAACGAATCGAAAAGTGTGTTTTCTTCGCACAGCAGCTATGGAATGGAAGCACACACACACACACGTATGAAATATTTCGCATGAAACGAATTAGGAGCGTATTCCATCCGATTCGCCCACCATAGATTTAATTTCGCATTCGGAAAGGGCCTTTTGCCTCCGGACCGGCATTCCAAGGAAGGGGAAAAAATGTTCGATTACTTCCTCAGTAAGTGAAAAGAAGTCTCAAGAATCCGCACGCAGGCTTCCCGAAGAAACGAGTGTGTGTCCGAATAGATTTTCTTAATTTTTAGAAAGGAAAAGATCTGCGGTAACACAGCCAGAATAAAATTTCTTATGAGCTAGGAAAACCTCAGATTTTTAAAGGTCAACAACGTTACGGTTTAGAATATAAGCTACTACAGAACCGAAAAATTTGCAGGAATTTTTTTTAATTCCTTCTGTCTATTCGTAACGGAATTTTATATTATATCCGACGAAAAGAATAAAATGATACTTTTACATATTCATCCTAACAGGTATCTTTCATGAAACTTGTTTCTGAACACTCAGTCAGTCGCATTAGGTTCTATACAGTAGTCCAATATTCTTTATAATCAGCTTGTGCTGTAATGATAATTGCGCTAATGAGACCAGCTTGTACTCCGGTCTCACTAGCTCTCCTATACAAAAAAGTAAACCGTAGCGTACTACACCAAACCACTTTCTGTAATAAACCTGGCCGATGTCCACTCTTGTTTATTATTTTATCCGCAAATAGAAGCAAATTTAAGAAAGCCACCAGACTTTCACATCCGACAATATTAATAAAACGTCAAATTTAATCTTCAAAGACTACGATAATTAGAAACGTACTAAATAAAATTATAAAAACAAATAAACTAACAGTATTACGTCATCTCCATGGGTAAAACATTAAAATTTACAACATTAATTTTCAGTAATAAAAGGAAAGATTAAAACATTCTTAGATCTAACAATATATATTTCATTCTACATTAATTCCACCTTTACCAATGAAGTTTGTCATTTAAGACTTCTATGAGTGAAAAAATGTATTGCATACAATGCAAAATGAATGAAATGCGAGAAAAAAATAATTGGTACACAATAGCTAATACCATAATCAAGAACTCGTTGAACTCCACATCAACTAACAAGATTAGAAAAAATTTAGCGGGAAAACAAATCAAAATAAACACCTTACAGTAAGAACGTCCATAAAAAAACAGCCCCAGAATAATAAATTATTTAATTTGAAAAAATTTTAAGATAAAAGATATCCAAACAACTTGTTTTAGAAATATTGACACTCATGTCTTACTCGAAAGCACAGTGACACTGCAATACATACCAAAGACACTAATTTGTAAACGCCAAGAGGGCTTTCTGCCAGCGGAATCTGAACAACCAATAGTAAAATGGAAAAAAAATTTAAGGAAACACAATAAAAAATATTTTTTTCGATAACTTCGCTCTACACGAGTACAACTTGAAAAAGCCTTCACCAAGATACTATCGTCTTTTTCCTCCCTTTTTTCCCCTTATTCCGAGTAAAGTGTCTGAAAACACAGAACTTCCTCCGCTCCAGATCACACGGGGAGACACTGCATATAAACTTTCTCTGGGGCACGCACGCACAGGGACATAAACAAAAATGCAAACTCTCCAAAAATCCCAGTCGAAGGGAGAAGAGATCTCTCCAGCCCCGTTCCAGCCGAAAACCATTAAAGAGGTGGGGGAGGGGTGGGCCCCATGAGCGAGGGACCCAGTGGTGCGGAATGCACATAAATACATTCAGTGTCGTCCCCTTTGTTCCCCGCACCACAGAGACAAAAGATTCCGAGCCACCCCCCACCCCCTCTTCTCATCATCAGCGTGTGTCCCCGTCATTGAGTTTTCCGGGGCCCTGTTTTGCATGTGCGACCGGGCGAGAAATTGCGCCCCGAGAAATCATCCCCAGTCGGGGGTAAAACTGAAGAGAAAGGGCCAGAAATTCGCCCAAGCATCGGATCGCATGGGGATGGGAATTCGTCATGTGTGTGTGCCGTATGACTGGGCAATATCCACCACTTTTTGCTTGCTTTACCCCGTTTCTTGCGGATTTTTCGCCCTTTCTGCTCGAGACTAAGGCAGATTTCTTTTAGAGAAAAGCGGTTCTGGGTATCAAAGATACAAAGAACCAGATATCACTGAAATTTGTTAAAATTCAAAGATTAAAGTCAGAAGGAAACATTGTATAACCCTAGAAGACCACAGACACACAAGAATTTCTATGGCCAAATCGTTTTGGATTCGAACAGTACGGAGATTCAAAACTTATTATAATATATAGTCGATCACATTGAATAAAATTTCAAAATAATTATAATAACGAAATGGAAAACCTGAAAAACTATAGATCACATTATACAGCTCTTCTTGAGACGGCAAAGGTCCACAGTGGGATGACTTGATAACGAAGTAGTTTGAGATTTAGGAGGAGGGATAGTGAATTAGTTTGAAATAACGGATATCCAATGAATTAAATGTTTATTCATTTATGAAGTCGCATTGGTTCTAATCATTCTACAGATAGCCAAAAGAAAAAAAAATAACGAATCGTTTTTCTGCAATTAACTCTTTAACAGATTAATAAACAAAAAAAGGCTTTTACAATTCCCTTTAAAAGAGATTTAAAGATTGTATAATATATCACCTACAAGTAGTTTAATATCAGCTTTTTCCCCCTCCTTTTCTTTTTCTCTCCAAACTAAAACTTTCACCTGAATCTTCTTGCTAGCTTGTACACTATTATAAAGGATATCCCCTCCCTTTCTCTTCCAAACTAAGGCAGATATCTTTTCTAAGTTTTAATATCGGTTAGTTTAGAATCCCATATGACAGGAACATCACAGAATTGAATGGTCAAAGGATCTTTGGGATTTTAAAAGATTCGGGGATGAAAAAGATGCCGTTTATAACGAATTGTATTTGTGAAACTAAATCTGAATATAAATAGAAACCGCATTGAAAACTTCCTAGAAGAAAAAAAGAACACTGATTGGCAGACACTTTTTCATAAACAATGCAATTTCGGCATTAACACATTCCCACAATATACACACACCAAAATTTTAATCTTAATGAAGAACCAGAAAACACCCCACACACGCATACACACCAAATTCAGCGATAGATTTTTAAAACCACCACCATTAAAAATTGCATAGTCAAATATTGTTTTCATAAACCTTGTTATCGACGGATGTTCTCAAACTTCACAGTTATTTTTTTATTATTATTATTTATTTATATCGGCAATAACCATGACAATGACCATGAAACTGTTGCTTAAGATTCGTTCAAAACTTTTGGAGACATTAAATCTTTTGTAGTGCAGTGAGGTAGGCGAGTAGGAGACGTTCAAAAGCAAAGTAGCCGGATCGGAATATTTTGCAATATGCATTGAATAACGGGACGCAAACGCGAAGGTACGCACTTATCTTTAATCTTCCTCTTCCTCGACAAGACGTCTTCATCTACAGAGAAAACGCGTCGGTTCGGTAACGTCTGTTTATTTTGCGCGTTGGATGAGGCGCGAAAGACAGGTGGCGAAGGGAGGTGCAGAGATCCCAAGAAATTTACGAGACAGCTTAAGGTTCTTCCGGCGACATGCTGCCGACATTAATCGCCATTTTTATGGGGCATTAAAAGACGGCAGTAATCCGCGCGCGAGAGTTGAGAACGGGAGGAAACCTTTTCGCTCTTGCCAAAATAAAAGTTCGGAGAGGGACGCTAAAAGCAGCCACACTTCCACTAAAAGTTTCACCCGCTGATGGTAAAGCTGCAACGAGACGTGAACATAGATGGTTTGGTTTGGAGAGCAATGGTCTAGTTTTTGCTACACGAGGGGTACCAAAATTGATACCTACTACTTAAGTCGATTCCAAATGGTTATAAAGATCTATGCCAGCAGTGGTATTCGACCTCACAAACTTCTGTGAAAATAGATGACCAATAGTCGAAGAAAATTTTACACTCGCGTTAGCATCTTTCGTATTCATATAGGTCAGTAGTTACCAAACTTTTTACGTCTATGAATCTCTTCTATAGCGAACACTTGGCGATTAACACCAAAGTAAAATGAATTAAATTATAATAAAATTACAAACTTTGATGTTTTTAATGGTACCATAAAATTTTACTTGGCAATATGGTCAATAGGATAATACATAAATACCAAACTCAGTAACTTCAGCCAAATAACAAGTAAATATAGAATTAAACAATTCAATGCCTTTTTTTTAATCGGTAGTTTAGCGGATCCATGACTTTCCATGACTTTTACTCATTTTACTTGAAAAATCAAGACTTTCCATGACAAAATTAATCCATTGTCTAGATCCATGATTTTCCAGGTGCGCGGAAACCATACATCTATAGACAATAGATGAGATATATCTTGTGACGATATATCACAATACTCTAATGTAAAGTTACATCTATATTACATTCGATTTTTACTAATCGAATTGAAAAGCAGGAAGCTATCACAACAGCTACATATTTTTCTTTCTATCTATCCGAATAAGCCCTATATATTTTTAGACAAATTTTTAAAATGAAATATAAATTTGAAATTTTATATGAATAACAGATTTATGAAACTAGCCATCCTTTATAAAAGAATTTAATAGTAAATTATTATTTATTAAAACACACATAATTTACTAATAATTATTTTGATAAATAACTAGTTTCATACATCTGTATATCGGAAGTAAAAAGCGTTATGCTAATTTAAAAAAAAAAAAAAAAAAAAAACCTAGAATTTTGCATATCTGAATGAGATTTGTTTTCTTTGTGATAAATCCTGAAATTCAGGTATTCAACGAATAGGATAATACTAAAAACCAACATGATTTCGAGGTCAAATGCCCCATTTATACATAAAACTAATTTTATTTTTTTGTCGTATGTTTACTAGCACTATAATTTCCTTATTATATATTTAAAAAAAATTTCAATACGAACAACATAACTCAAATCTGTAAAAAATCTGCATTATGCATCCCTGTAAAGTTTGAAATTCGTGACATGCCCTTTGCTTCCAATGTGCAAAAATATGCCACAATGTAGAAAGATGGTTGGTTGGTTGTATGGAGTTTAATGGCACTGAGTCCTCGTGGGACATATTGTGCCAAACAAATAGTTAAAAATTATTCTACAACGAACCAAAACAAACTCCGACTATTTTAACCCTTACGAAGGCCGTGGGAAGATTGCTTACCATCTATATGATTTTATATAATACACCTGTGGAAAGCGCAAAACCCATTATAATATATTGGCCTTGCTATTATATCGATGGGAAGACCGATTCCCGCTTTAGTTTTGCACTGTCATCTATTGTTTGATCAAATAAATATAAATTGCACTTCAGTTTTGAAAACATTGTGCAAGAAATAAATGGCCCACGAAAGGGTTACGTCATCAATTTTCTTTCAAATAAAATGCCAATTTAAGCAATTACGATTTTATATAAACAGATCTATGCAATTAGTGATCATTTACCAAAACATCTGGTAATAATCGAACAGAGATACAAGTATATCATGAAACATTTCATTTATATCACCTTCGATTTTACTCATTTTAAAACGGGATACGGTAATAACAGCTTAACTTCCCTCTTTCTTTAAGCGTATCGACCGCAATGCTGTAAAACCAACTATACAACCCCCCTTTTCTACTCTCCGAATGAACAAATTTTTGATCAACTTTTTAAAAATGATATTAAAGTTTGTCATATTAAATAAGTAACAGATCTATGAACTAATTATTCTTTATTAGAACATTTAATAGTAAATTATGATTATTTGATCGTACATTTAAATCTTTACAACAGAAGTAAAAGACATTGTTAATTTTTTTTTAATCTAGATTTTTGCATATCCGTGTATGATTTTTACTCTGTTATGTGATAAAAGCATTACCTCCATTTCCTAAAATTAAAGAATATAGCTAATTGGAAAAGACACTATGAAGAAATATGGTCTCGAGGTAAAGAACATTTGGACATAAATCTTATTTCTACTATTTTCGAATGTTTACCAGCATTATGTTTTCTCTATTACTTCAGGCGTTTATAAAAAGCTTTTCATTTAAAAGGGACCAACAAAAACAAATTAGTAAAAAAACTATTACTCTTGTCGAAATTTGAGACAGAAAGCCCTTTGTACAAAAATATACCCCGATGCAATCAGAAAAATCTTCATTAATATAATACCTACGACTTTACTAATCGAATGTAAACAACAGGACACCGTAATAACAGCTAACCACCACTTTTTCTTCTATGCGAATGAACCCCAGCCAGAAGGGGGTTGAAGCAAAGGACGCTCATAAATATTTCCAAAGCCAACCGCGAAGACTATGGCCATCATTTACCTGTAAAAACCCCGAGCCGATGGTTCCAAGAAAATTAACTCTTGCGGTCGCCCGCGATACGACAGAATACGATAATCGATGACGCTTCTCGTTTGCAGTCGATATTTTACACATCAGGCAGTGAGTGCTAAGGAGAGAGGGAAGAGAAAGAAAAAAAAATTGCGTCAATCCGTAACCTAGCTGGGTGAAGAGCAAAGAGCCCAGTCAAAAATGATTCAATAAAAATACGGTTTTACAGGGAGGTTTAAAAAGATATTCGGTCGGGGGAAAAGGGGACGGGACTGAAAAATGGGCAACGGGAAAGAGAGTGATGGATTGCCTGGCGCGCATCTTCATATATTTGCTCAAATACTTAAGCACCTGTTACTGGCATCCCTGTTCGCAGTTTCGATAATTCGCCATCGACAGACGGTGTAAGACACGTCAGGGAGGGGGACCCCGATCGAAATCGATGACAAGGCATTGCCATTCTTGGCCGTGGAAGCGATCCGTAATTGCGCAAAGGTGTCTTCTAAAAAGGGAGGCAAAATAATAAATAATAAGTCAGATATTAATGGATCCGGCGGCCAGATGGATTTTATCACCTAGCAGTGGCGAAGACGACGGGGAAAAAAATAAAGATGCGTTTCTTAACAACGGCCTCGTTAATCTGGAATTGGAGTGAAAAATATTTGAAATTGACACGTAAATGATACGAAAGGTAGTTGTCAGAAAGGGTATTTCCCTCTTCGAAAACATTCATTTCCGCACGAAATCACAAAGGCAGTTAGAAATGGATGTTGCTGTCACCTGATTTCGATTATTTCTCAATTTGTCTTCGGAAAACGCCGAGTCATAATTTTATCGAATACTAGTGTATGATTTTCTCTCTCTCTGTCTCTCTCTCTCTCTCTCTCTTTTTTTTTCCGAAATTTCAGTACTACTTTCAAAAATATTTCAGTGGTTTGATTTTGGTTTAGTTTGGAGCTATACGTTTTACTTTATTGCTGCACGAGGGTTAAAGAGATCAGGATCTACTGCTTAAAGCCGATTTCAAACGACTATAAACATCCATACCAGCAGTAGGATTCGGATCCACGAACTCCAGTATCGAAGATCAGCACCCTACCCATTTGGCCATTGTTTGCATATACGTAGGTGTAGTACTACTTGCAAATCACATCTCGGGACATAACTTTAAAAACATAATTACCTATTTTAAAAATTATTTAATACCATTTTTAAATTTTTAATTGCACTATAAACAATTTCGATTTCCCCCCTCCAAAATATTTCAGTTTTCAAAATCATAAATCCTAGAATTTTTCTACTGATCGAATGAGATGTTGAAAAGTGATCTCACAGGTAGGGTGACAAGAAAAGTGATCGTTTATTAAAGGAAATATTAATATTGATCCTATTGCCAAACAATGCACAAATATACGGTCTTTGATAATACTTTTATACGGAGGTACAAAAGTATCATTCTGCAATAGTACCTCTTTACAGAGGTACTATTGCAGAATGAAATAAAGTCCCACTATATTTTGTTTGTATATTCCCTTAGACAAATCTGGGACATCCCCTTTGCAATATTGTGTTACAGTTGTTATCACTGCATATGTTATCACTCATTTTTAAAAAATCTCATTTTGACAACGTGTACATTTAGAACAGTGCGAAAGTCTTCTATTTTTAATAACATAATTAGATATTAGAATTTAAAGAAGAGGGATTATTTCACGATGTTTCAGAATCTTATCCTTTTCCAATGACCCATTTAATTATTATAAACTATTTTATTAGTAAAATTAAAAGCTTCATATGAAGATGACATGAGCGAAATGGTTTTTAAGAAGCCACATCTTTATAAAATTATGAAAATTATATGATAATTATCGAGGTACTCCTAAGAAGAAGTCGAGACTACTGAAAGTTTAAGAATCACTGTTTTATATTCCAGCGGTTCTCATACTTTTTACACCATAAGCATCCCTGGCATACCCTAGAGCCGAAGTTCTAAAACTGAAGTACCACGAGCGCTTGTCAGGGTTACCGCAGCAAAATTCAAGATCATCTGGCCAGGTTTGGAGAATTAAGTTTATCTGATCAATATATTTCACAACCTCATGCGGGTTTTTTACAATGGAAATTAGAGATAAGGCGTTGCTTTAGTATAGTTTCGAACTATTTTGTTACACGACGGCTAATGAGACCGGGACCAACAGCTTAAAGCCAACTCCGAACGGCTATACATTAATGAAATTCGAATCCACGAACTCCAGTACCTGGGTAGTACTCTACCCATTCGAACGTCGTTCAGTGTCAACTGATTTGAAAGTAAAATTAAATAAACTTACTATAAGGATATCATGATATCATATCAAGGATATCATGAAAAAAATAGCCAGACAGTTTCATTCATCGCATAAACCATAAATGAGCATTAAATTTACACTGCTTTTTAATCTTTATTAAGTATTCTAACACCAAATCAAAGGCAGCTCTGTCGCAAATTGTTTTTAGCCTGACAATGATGCAACGGCGAAAAAAGTTTATGAACTTTTGCATTAGAGTCATCGAGTTTGAGAACCGGGGAAGTGAAAGATCGGTTGCACCTAGATAATACCAAGGAAATACTTAAATATCAATAGTGGCAAAGGAAGACAATTTCTTATATTTTAAGTACTTATTTGATAATTTCCCAATTTTTTTATTATTAGTATTGCTAAGGCATCCCTGCCATACTCACACGGAAGGCAATTAGAAATCCGCAGCCATATTCTATTACTGAAATCTACTACACTTGTTTCGATATGGACACGGCATCTGCGAAAGTAAAGGCGAGTGTCGGGGAGTGCGAATCATAAATAACAAAATCGTGCGAGTGAATAGAGATTAATGGCTCTCGATGCAAGCAGACAGATATTATCATCACCCGAGAAGTGGCAAAGACAGCCCCGGAAAAAAAGAGATGCGCTCACCTTCCACTAACGTAATTGGGCTGTGCCATCACGATTCTTGTGTCCACTCATTAAACGCTCGCACGTATTTTATTAACAAATAATTGACGCCAGATAGTAACGATCGCCAGCGCTTTTTATATTACGTTACCGTTACGTTTGGAGCAGGCGATTCGTGATTTCCCGGTTTTCGTATCTTATCCGGCAACCAGTTGATTTCATTTTACGCATTCGTTACGTGGCACGCGTTGCTGTTTACACGCTTTTATACAATCTACGCTACAAGGATGTATTTATTGGTTTAAGTATCTGAACCCTCCTCGAAATATTTTCAACGTACGCATTACAAAACTTTTAAAACTTATGTATAAACATTAATAGTTTCCACTGTAAGTGGTAAAAGATCGTTTTCAATCATGAAAAGACTAAAAACATTTCTTCGAAATATAGCGGCTTACAAGAATTTGACAAATTTAGCATTACTCTTTTAGGTACTTATAGACATGACTATAATTACAGATGAAGGTTTGAACAAACTGGCCGTAGAAGAATTAATTTACTACCATAAAACGGCAGTTATTAGGATATACTGCTTTCGAATTTTGAAGTAATACCACGTATGCAATTTTGTATAAGGAAAATAAAAGATCATGTCCTAAATCATTTCTCAATACTCTTTTTTTACTTCCTTAGTTATTCATAAAATTACTTTAGTTTAATTTCGTATGGTCAATACTGAAGCAGCATAAATGAAATATGATTCAGTATTTACCAGGCAACCTTGGTAAAAACCTAAAGCGTAAATTAAAAGACATAATGTAGTTGCTAATATATATTTCTAAATACAATGAAATTACGTACAGCATTGTCGATCCACTCTATGAGGTATTTGAGTAAAAATGTGAAACCATGGTACACCCATGGTTTCACATGAAGACTTATGAGACATGTAGAAGACTTATGTATGTATGCAAGCATGCATAATGTATGTGTGTAATAGATTTTATGACAGTTTACTGTACCACTGGATTAAGATTTTAGACCCTCCTCGAAAAATAATTCTTGTTTCCTCAGTGCTGGACTTTATGCCTGTCTAAATTATGTAATCAACTCTTAATCTATCTTCCTGAATTTTCAATTGGGATGAAACATTAAGTACTAATGTATCTTCGATGACAATACATTAATCAATCCTAAAAGTAAAATTATCATTACAGATAAATTAATTTCTTAACCTGTCATGTCGATCGACTTTCCAACCATTTTAGAATCTTTACCTATTTTCTGAACTGTCGATCTGAACTTCCATCTTATTATAAATATTATACTACATAGTATCTTTATTACTTCGTTGTACGAAGTAAAGGCAATATTCTCATCAAGAAATTTTACTGTTCGTGCTTCAACGGAATATAATATAGAAAAATACAAAATCTTTCATCTATTTCAATATTTATACTCAATTTTCGAAACAGAAATGCAGGAAATTTGTAGGACCTTCGCAGGAGAAAAATTATATTTTTCAGGATTACTTTCACGAAGTCCAACAAGGTCTTTTACTACCATGAAAGTTTTTTTTTTCAACAAGGCTACTTTCGCAATTACATGTACTAAGTATTTTAAGAAATTTAAAATAAAGTCTAAAAGTAAACAGTTAAATGAACAAAATTTTAACAATCAATCCATAAATTCATCTAAGGATGAAGCATATCTGGATAATATCCAGTATTAGAGTAACTTTTAATCATCCGGAACCCCATATGGATATTTATAAAATCAAAATTCAGGAGTTTGAAAGGCCCTACATTAAAATTTCCTTAATGCAGGAGTTATGAAGGAACGTACGAACTCCATATTTAGTAAAGCAATACAAATGTGGCTAAGCAGCCAATGGGTGCTCATCGGTCTCTTCATAAAAAGGAAGATAATTTCACAACACATCTACTGTTTTGTGTACGTACTTTTAATATGCCCCAACTACTGTTACGTTAATATTTTTTTTTTTTTTTTCCCAAGCCATAGAAGGTCATCGTGCTAAACTAGAACTAAGAACGGCCAGGTTTGACTTTAGCAAGCATCTGCGTATACATCTCTATGTATACGCAGAGAATGTGCAGAATAAATCTATGGGCCTGGGTGTCCTTTCGTTTGGTTGATTTGATTGTTTGCTGGAGCTCAATAGTCTACTATTTTCATGAAATCGGCAGGTGGGAGAGAGGAATCGAAAAATAAAAATACCCCTTCTGAGGATGATCAAAATAGAGGAGAAATTTTTAGTGTGTCATCAGTAAACCTTAACACCCGTCAAGCTAGGCGGAACATGCGTGTAATCCAAATGATTTTTCCAACTGAGAACAATTACACGATTGGCATAATATGAATGATTTACTTTTTAGCAGATTTCCAGAATTAATTGGGGTAACAACCTATGACAAAGAGGACAGACATAGCACGAGCAATATTATAATCCCTGAACTTCAACAAACAGTAGTTTTCGAAAGTACTCCCTAATGTATATTACTTTTAATAATATCAAAAGGCAAGCAAGAAACATTAAATGCGAAAAATCAGCGAAGCAATAAATAGTACAAGAAAACGGGAAGATGTTGGATTGAAAATAAGCTTATGTGCATTATTATAATCAGATGTAAAACTACAGAACTTTTTCGAAATGAATTTCAAAATAAATAAATCACTTTTACTTATCTTACAAAGAATACTAATATATTATACAACTAGTTTGATTTTCCTCTATGAAAGAAACAATGTTTTAAATTAGAATCCATTCTGTGTTTTAAAAAAAATTGCTTATCAATTACAATCAGCATACATCTACTACCAAGAACTACACTTCTTTTTATCCATACTTACATGAACAAACATAAAACTATAAATCGCGGGATTAGGAAAATTAATGCTAGTACTGTCCTATTTAGAAGGGAACGTGATAGCAAATCGTTGGGTAAGTAAAACAATATTCATAAGAAATAAAAATATGCTTTTAAGCGAGATACTGAACTAATATATGGTACAGATACACATATGAGGAAGGACTGAATGCAGTAGATTATATAAAGATATAGTTAAGAAGTAAGCAGGTGATACAGGTCTTCTCACCTACGATGTTCTTTGAAGACCTCGTCGTCACCTTACAAAGGCAACAACGTGACTGAGAAGGAAGGAAAAGAAAAGGGAAAAAAACGGCTCTCGAGAAGAAAGGAAAAAAAATAAATCTAGGCCCAACAAAGCTGTGAGATACGAGAAGAATCATAAATCCACGGATTAGTGAAGCACTGCGTTGCCCGCTCTCTCTTCTTCGTTTGCAGCGATATTATAAAGAACAGGGAATTAGCTGCACTGACGTAAACGAAACGGCCGTCTATATTAAAAAATACGCTCTTAAATCTTACAGTTCTTCGCCTGTGAGGAATGATATTGCCTGAAGGAATTTTGGCAACAGTGTTTTAGGAAAAGAAAGAAGAAACTGCCTATACATGTAATTACGATTTGGGCAAGACAATAATAGAGAAAATTTATTCAAATTTCTCAACATTATTCAACGGTTGGAGTACAAAAGTACTCGTCTACAAGTCTATAAAGCAACTACAAATGTTATATTCAAAAAAGAATTAAATTCAATGAAATATTTTAAAGTTCCATATCACTATTTATTTTTATTAAAAAGGTGTATCATCAATGATTTGAAAAATGGTAAAACAGGAAGAAATCCTTCTAGAAATTTCGAAAGAAATATACGAAACATTCTTAATGGTATAAACAAAGCCCTCTTAGGAGTTAGGCTGCCCATGGCAGCGAAATTCAGGTGGGATAAAAATCTAGTTTTTCGATAAAGCAATTTATCGTAAATCTGTATACATTATATAACATTTTCCTAACTAGCATGGTTATATTTTTTAAGTATGGTAGCCGGTATTTTGGAGGTCCATCTACATGTTTGGTTTTGTTTGTTTTCGAGCGTTACGATCTACTTTAATGCTACACAAAGGCTAATGAATCCGAGGATATTTGGATGAGATCGTATAATTGTGAATTGTACCGTTTGCACTCCGTTGTCGCCGTACATTATATCCACTGTCCGGCTACGGCGATACGGTGAGCCTACTCAATAATGATCACTATACTCCATTTTATGCGACTCCATTTTTCTTTTACATCACAGGTATGTACTCGTAACTATTATAGTGCTGGAGTTATTGGTATCCTCTATGAGTTACTAGACTGGAGTGCAAAATGTTAAATATACAAACAGCTTGATATTATTAAATGATTGAAAATTGAAAAAATGAATTAGATAACTCACTTGGCCTGAATGAGTAATAACCAGGGCTTCGAACCGGAACTGAACCGATTTATTTTATTTATTTGAACAGGAAAAAAAAAAAAAATTACAGTTCGAAGCCCTGGTGACAACATTGTTACTGGACTAACACATGGAACAAATCATAACTGTCATGGGCAGCGTTGGCAGAATTTGATTATTATTTTTCTATCAAGGAAAATAATTATGAGAAAGACTTTAAGGGAAGGCACTAGCATAACCCTATGCTGTCTGGCCAGTTATGATATAATCAACAAAAAAGTTATAAACACTATAACTTGATCATTAAAGAAGACGCGATATACAAACATCACCAACTTAAATTATAATACAATACTCATCTATTTAATTTAAATGTCGAGAAAATAACAATATTCATAGGTGCCAACTTCCAAAAGAGAAAATTCTGCAGTTTATCGTAGTAACGACAACTTTTACTATATAGATAAAAATAAAATTTTAAAAAGAAAAACAAATAGGAAAATAATGGCTAAGTTTATTTAATCTGTGAAAGATATATTAATTTAGTATTCACAAATGGTTTTATAAAGTAAAAAAAAAAAAAATGCTGAAATCACATTTTTTAGTGTACATATAAAACATAATTAAAAAGGTGAAAAATTGCAATACTTTTTATCTAATATATAAAACAAAAAATTAGACTTTAGACTTCAAATGTTGTTCTACAATATTTTGCTATTTTCAAAAATTGATTGTCAAATTCATTTTTACAAAACATTTTAAATTTTTACTGCATTTCACAATTAATAACTGTTTTAATGTTTTATTAGACAGAGACTGTGTAAAACCAGTTCTGGTTTGTTTTTTTGTTTTTAACTAAATATTCGCATTTTACTTCTTGCTGGAGTACAGAATCATAGAAAGAGAGAGAACAAAACGAGAACAAGAAGTTTTAGGAATTTTATACTATATCGCTGAACACCGGAAGACTTAATTTTCCTATCAGAATATCGGAAACATATCGAAAAATCGAAAGACTCCGAGTATATCGGAAGCATTGGCACCTATGAATATATTATACCTTCGGAGTAAAAATTCAATCATCAGCAGACAAGCCTTGATATATCTGGTTAATATACTCAGATTGCTAATTACTGACCTCAATATCAAGAAAGAAAATATATTATTGGAAAAGTTGTATAAGTCACAAAGGAGAATTATAAACAACAAAAATTTTGAAGTTAGTACTAGTATCCAATTATTTTTAAAGAATCAAATGAGAAAAAAGAATAGAGCCGTTAACATTACAAATATAAAAGATTAAGTACGATTTTGACGAGTCAAAAGAAAAATTAGACACTTTTAAATCGTCAAGGAAAAATGTTTGCCGAAATATACTACTTTTACTATTGAAAGTTCACCTAAAAAATTTATTATCGAAAATTACGAGCGAAATACAGAAAAGCAATTTAAATACATTCAATTTCATACCAATAAAACATTATCAGATTTTATTTCTCACAACGCACGCTTTTATCCAATATAACTTGAAAATATATATAATGGATTAATAACTTGAGGAAATAATATAAAACGCAAATCACTTTGCTTAAAAACAGTATACTTTAATTATTTTTAAAGAGAATTCTGTAATTTACTTTATATTTTCATTTCTCGTACAAATTTCCTTGAAATAAGTAAATACGTATCTTATGTCGTACATGTCTAGATACTAGATATGTTTACAAATAATTAAGAGAGATACAGAGAAAAGATATTTATAATACTAGCACATTACATATATATATTGTCAGTACTAGAAAGCAACTAAATTACATTATATTGGAACAAGAAAGAACAGAATTAAACAGATCTGCGTAACAGGAAAAGTACATAAAATCAATCTGAACTCAATAAGAGCAAAAGCTGGAAGTTAAGAAAAAAAAAAAAAAAAAAAAAGGCATTAAAGACAACCATTTTAAGTACTATCAAGTTGTGTTTCCAATACGGTTGAGAATATTTCTCACGGTCTTTTAAAGATATAAATTTAAAAAACAATTTTTTTGTCCTATTAGTTATTAAGACGTTAAAATGCGAGATTCAATAAAAGATATTACTATTTAAAATTATTAATATTATTAAACAACTGAACATATACATGATGCAATGAAATTAGTTACACGACTATGTGTGATAATAAACAACAGTTGATTTCAAAACTAAAACTAAAAAGGTGCTTAAGGGAAAAAAAATTTCTTGACAAAATGTATTCAATGGATGAACGCTGAAATTTGTTTTCAATTTCTTGAAAAGTGAAAATTCTCGTGCCCAAGAAAAAAGAATCCGATGTCTCAAGAAGCTTTAGGTTTGTTTGAAGCGCTACGGTCTACTATTTTGCTACACGAGAGCTAATTAGACTTGCAACTGCTGAGGTACTTTCAAAAAGGTGAGAAAAGTGACAAATAATACAGAATAAGTGACTAAACATTGAAAAAAAAGCGTTTTTTTCTCCTCTTCATTACATCATTATGCTATCATTTGCGATGCTATCATTAAGATTTTTCTTTCATTTTTTAACTCTAAATCAAATGATTCATGCAAGACATGATTTTAGCGTGAGATACATAAAAAGATTAAAATTTTGTTTAACACAACTCAACATTGCTTTTTATTCAAGAAAATCTATAAATTAGATTTGAATACATACAATACATTAATTTTATAATCACAATTTTCTTCATATATTAATGATGATTTGAAATATGTACATAACTAGATTAGTGTAAACAAAAATTGTGAAGAAAAAGAAAAAGAGAAATGTGTGCTTTGATGTAAGTTACTTTAATGTATTAAATGTACATTTCAGAACAAATGTAGATTTCAAGAACTTCTTTATGATTTTTTAAAATCACTAAATTCTGGAAACCATATGACTAATTAGACTTTAATAAGAAAAATAAGATTAGAGCATCACATTTTTTGGTCTTTTATTAAAATATTTTGTTATTAATTCAGATTTTCTTTTTTCAACAACAGACTTTTGCTGTGATACACCATGAAAAAAGTGGCTAAAAGGAATCAATTGTAAAAAAAAGTGACTAAAGGTGAGAAAAGTGACGGAATTGCAAGCCTGGCTAATGAAAACAATAACCTGCTTAAAGACGATTCTAAACAGCTACGAACAACCATACCACAATAGGATTCGAACCCACGAAGTCCAGTACCGAACATCAGAGCTCAAACCATTCGGCAAAAAACTAAGATTTAAACTCCCTAAAGAGGCATAACTACCTATTCTACTAAAATTACTCTCATATTTAAATATTTAACACAACCCACACAATGCCTTATGAGGATTCACTAGCGGGTAGCGACCCACACTACGAGGGGGGGGGGTAGAGCGAAGTGTCAATTTCTGGCCCACCAACGCTGCCTCAGTACTGGATATCTGTCGGCGTCACCCCATCTCATATCAAGCATGAGCTGTCATAGTGTAGGAAAGAAAAACACCTGTAAGACATAGTTCCCAAAAAATGTAATTAGATATGGGAGACGAGAATACCATTCCAAAAAAATAAAAAGACCCCCGTCGAGGAAAAACAAGCCAAAAAAGGGGGGGGATGGTTGCGTTTTTGTCTGGTACTAACATTTTAAGGGAGACTGCATATTAATATAACATTTAAGGCTTTGGAGACCTATGAAGTGAAAATCTACCATAATTCCCCAAACCTCTTCGATTGACAAACTACTCTAAAACAATATATATTATTTCTTCGTGTCTTTATACCACAGGCCAAAACATATCCATGTGTCACAAAGGGTATGGCATATTCGAACATTTTAGATTCTTGTTAAAATCATGCTGTTTATTTCCAATAGCACTGAATTTCCCTGTGGTTGAAAACCTCACGAGTAAGCCTCATATAAGGCACCTAATTTAAGCAATAAAAACTAGTTTTAATAATCTTTCAACAAATTTTTATCCTAAGTAACCTTTGTTCTTTATTTATGCCTTATATATGGCTTCGAATTTGATTAGTTCTCAGTAACAGTTGATAGCACAAATTGAAAACTAGATGTATAGGAAAAGTTAATATAGAAACAAAATATTTGAAGTCCAATCGAGTTGGGGGTAACACTTCACTCTCTCGAGGCACATATCAGAAGTTCGAGTCATGGGATTATCAAGGCTGACTGAACCTTTCATCCCTTCAATGACAAACTGTAGGCCAAGTATGCTTGGGATATATGTCTCACACCCCAGGGCCCTTGCTCTTCTAAATAAACAGAGTCTCCATAGATCTGGAGTGCTCCTGTGGCTTTACAAAATCGTAAAGTTCGAAATGTTTCATCACTACGTCTGCCAAGCGTGTTTATATTTTCCGTGGCCAATGAGCGGCCCGGCTTTTACAAACTTCGTCACAAGTAGACTTCATGACACTACAGGAGTCATAAACATCTAAAAGTTTTCACAACCTGACGTGACAATAACAGTTACAACATTGTATAATTTATACATCTGTAAGCATAAGAGATTAAGCCCTGAGAACCTAAGTTGAAAGGGTTCAACCACTTCAGAGCCCGCCATGAAAGAAGTCTATATATACACACAATAAACATTGAGAAGTATGATGCTATAAGCTTCAGAGTAACAGACTAATCTCTTGCGAAAAAGACTGGTTATATGCCTGTTTGTTATTCTACTTCGGTGTAAAACTGTTAAATTTGCATTGTGTGCGTGTGTGTGATGTCCATTAAATATTTAATGTCTACGCTACTACTTTTTGCCATCTGACGTCTTTTTTTACTCCATTACGTAACAATATCGACAGAATGTCTAAAGAAATTTCTGTGCTGATAAAGTAAATATGTGAGTATGTGCATAAGTTTACATACACACAAACATGCATATAATAAAGAATACTTATACAACTTTTGAAAAATTGAATATACCCACGGAGATATAGTGGAGAACGTATACAGGAGCTCACTTGCCAAACATTTGTGAATATCTGAAACAGTCATATCTAGGCCAAGCATGTGAATCATACGAACGTAGCCTAACGTGCTTCTATAACTCGAATTAGCTGAATCTCTGCTCAGGTCCTTTAAAGCTGAAGAAATATTCCACGCTTCCTTTAATGTTTGGACTGGAGGGAGATTGGGCAGACACCTCACTCTTCCGTCCGCAAACAGCCAGCCACCCACCCACCCTGTCTCAATAGTAAGAACACAAAGAAAATGAAGGGAGACAGACCTGCACAACCATTTTCGCAACGATAACACACATACACGCGACAGCAAAATGCCTTTGACGGTGTAACAAGGAAAAAAGGGGCCTTATCTGCAGCGCCACCCGGTTTCTGCCTGTTTTGACCCGCGGGCAAGAACGATAAGGGGGCCCGGGCCCCGATCATTAACAGCGCCGCAGTCCGGAAGTCAGGGGCGGTGCGGTGGCTTCTTTTTATCGGGGGCAAGGCGAGGCGGGGGGAGGCGAACAGAAGCGGTGCTTAAAATTTTATGGCGCGACCCGGGCGACGATAAAGACGCGTTTATCGCCTACGCTACGTATGGAAGAATGACTGTGTGTAAATATCAACAACCTGTTCTCGCAATCTTAGAATCACACTTTTTTCTTCTTTATACCACCCCCTCCTGCCGCCTTTCCTTCTTTTCCCGACTTTTTTATTCACTTATTTTCTTATTTCACCTTTTAGCAAAACCCGAAGACTCAATTTAATGATTGACTATGGAATTGCTAACTGGTGATGGGTTTCCCCTCGCAACGTAATTACACTCTAAATAGAACACACACAAAAAAAAAATGTAAATTTTAAATACGTCTTGGAGCAATATATTTTACATAATTATTTCGAATTTCCTCGCACAATTTTAAACAGCAATCAATGATTATTCAAAAACAAGACAAAACACATTAACCCATTATTTTAAACATAATGCTCACTACAACTTTCTTTTAACCTTTAATATCCTGATACATCGCAACAGGCCATCTAATTTAAGGTGT
>JAGEOH010000946.1:0-25000 GCA_032207245.1 Pardosa pseudoannulata | reverse complement strand
TAGTGGTTAGGTGGTCAACCTTACGCGGAACCCCTAGTGTTTAATTCCTATACATGCTTGGCCCTCAGTATGTCTACCTAGTGAAGGGAGGAAAGACTGAGTCGACCTTGCTCATCCCGTGGAAAAATAAGGTTTCAAAACGCAATAAAAAATCATTCATATGTGCTATAACATCACAGCATAGAGTCAGTAGCCTTCTATATCTCCCGCACTTTACTTTTTTTTTTAACCTTATTCTCTGCTTCAAAAATAAATATATAAAATTTACGGGTCTAGACGAGAGTCTTTGCAAAGAGACGATACAATGCTTAAGAAATTCCCCAGTGAAGACATGAAATTGATTCGCTCAATAGTGATCTTCAGACAATGAACTTTTTCGAAGAACTGTATACGTAGACTTTGGAGACGGAAACCAGCTCTTTCGGATCTTGCATATGTTCATATATCCCATCCACATGTATCCAACTGTGCGTCTAGAACATGGGTGTCGAACATTTTTCAATTAGTATAAAAGATAATTTAAGGTTTATTATTTTCAGGCTTCTACTGTGTCACTTGTTTTATTTCTTTTAAAAACTATCTTTAAACCCCTATAATCTGCATATAGATGTTAAATTTTTAATATTATTCTTTGTATTCTTGTTTCAATGTTAGAATCATGCTTTAACATAAAGGTTTAGGGGACATTTATTTAAATATTCAGTTTTTGTTTAGTATAGAAGCTTTTAACCTTATCATTTTTTTAGACTGATATTTTTAGAAAATCAAATTGCCTGAATCAATAATGGAGACGATAGCGTTCATCGTTCCACTCATTCTCAAAATATTACTCTTCCCTTCCTCGAAGCATCAGTCTTTTTGCATACCGATAACGTTCTAGTTATTCAAAAATGAGTACCAACTTCATGTTCAAATATAAGAAACAAAATTTCAAGCTGTGCCATAATATAAAATTTAGTTTGGGTTCTCTCCTTATAACTCATCCCACTCGTGTACTTCCCCAAGTAAATGTCAGTGTCCGTTACAGGTGCTTCCATGGTGGAGGAGGCACTAGTCACCCTTTTGTCCTACTCTAGTGGCATAGGCTCGCCATCTTTGGTCTAGAACAGGGCTGTCCAACTACAAAGAGCCCACGGGCCAGAATTCTGGTCACTGATCACCTGGCGGGCCGCAGTTTGGAAAAGTTGAACAATAACCTCTAACCTCTTATTCAATAACAATTAATAGTTGAATTATTAATTATAAAACAATGGAACAGAAGGATTATAAAACAATTTGCGATCAGGAGGAAACTTCGGGGACCTTGGCTTGACCAAGAATGGTAGTCTCGTATGCTTCTTGATACCATAAAATTCTAAAAAAAGAAATATGCTGAATAAGAATTTGGCAGACCGGATACGGCCCGCGGGCCACCAGTTGGACAGCCCTGGTCTAGAAGAAAGTGTAATGTTATTTGTACAATATGCTACATAAAATGTTACTGCGTTGATAAATCGCAACGAGCCGCCTACCCTGACAGGTATAAATGCGTTCATAGGGACATACTGGATAAATTTTTCAATTTCGATCATCCTCAAGAAGGACAATTTTTTCTCCCGTTTCCATACTTCTCAACCACCTTCCAAACTCTTAACGAGAGTATATTTTAACCTGTAGATTTAACCTGTAATTTCTTTGGGTATAAAAGCAGATGTTTTGTCCACTTGTCAGGCTCAAAGCCGGCACCGCGGGACACTGACCCCTACCACATACATTTCGTACGCATGTCACTTTTTCTTCCACTTTTCGTAAAATAAATCTTTAAGCATAGTACATAGTTCGTATACCCTTTAACATTACAGCATAGAGTCGTCTTCGACATTCGTTGGGAATTGTCAAAATGTTAGAACATTCCCAATTTTAAAATACTAGGGCATTATTAACGGCTATTTACGTCATATCCATAAAAACACAATATAAAAAAGGAGAGTACAGTATTCCCTCCGAAAGTTTTCACACAAGGACTGCCTCTTTCTTCAGCAAACTATCCCGGCAGAAAAAAAAGAGGTTAAGTACTTATAAAATGCCATGAAAACTCATTAATGGACGACATCTCTCTCATCATCAACTAGGTGGTCACTTTCCAGACCCTCTGGACTGCAGTGTCTAAAGAATTTTATCAAGAGGCACGTCCGCACTTCGTTACTCGGTTTAGTTTCAGAAGATTCCATAACCATAAATCGAAAAACGTAGACCTCTCTCGCGAAGCTAAAATCATCTTTATTTCAGAAGGAGCTGAGGTGCACGTGTCTTCAACATGATAAGGTCTGTCACTGATGTGGTGTCCTTCATAATTTATATTTCTTTTGTCACTAAATTTGGACCTAATATAGAAAAACTGTATTTTTCTCAAATTTATAACCTTATTTTACCCTATTATATATTAGACCGGGTAATACATAATGGCCGAATAGGCAGGACACTTCAGCGGTATCGGAGGTCAGTGCGTTCAAATTTCACAAGCTATTGATTGACCGTTCGAAATCCTGTTAAAGCAGTTAGTTTAGGTCTAATGAGCTTGGTGCAGCAACAAATAAATCTTATCAGTTATGAATTCATCTCAGTTAGTGGATTTGCAAGTGAATTCAAAACCTAATTCGGAATAACCATGAGAAGAATGTCTTGAAATCCTTGTCTGAGGTCAGATTGAGAGCCATTACGTGCTAATAATTAACAAGCAAATTATTATCGCGTTTTAAATGAACAATAAAAGAAATAGGTACCAATTTGTTTATTACTGTGTATTTTAACGTCCGTAAAAAGGAAAATGGGTCACAAAAAATTAGATTAAACTTTTTTAAGATCCCTCCAAGCGTTGTTCACATGCCCCTAAATTTTTTTTTATATATTACGTACCTCTTAAGGTAACACCAACCCCAGGGGGCCCGCATGAACCACTAGGTTAATCGAACAAATTCCTGACATGGTAAAGTTATTAAAGTAAACTGTTTCTGTAGTTAACTTGTTGGTTTGGATTGGATTGGAACAGTAGGTCTACTGTTTTGCTACACAATATGTTAATTTATTGAATATATTAACAAGGAATAAATTATTTTACACACCTACAAATCTATTAATATTGCCTTGGCTAGTTACACAGAAATCCTGTTGCAAAAGTATTCTAATAAAACTTGTTTTCTGCTGAAAAAAAAGTTGGAGTAATATGACTTATAATTGGGGTTTATATGCATTAAATGCGCTGTTTATCACTCTTAGCCTCAGAAACTTTTTAATCTTTTAATGAAGATTGATTCGTGGGCGTTCATGATGAATGATTTTATTGATTTAAGCCTGATTCTGTTGCAAATGAGGCTGTTTATAAAACAAAGATGAATGTTATTGCGCATTAAATTATTAATATATAGCTGTGACTAAATGGTATACGTAATCTTTTTTTTTTAATAAAAAAAAGTAGCTCTTTATGGAGATAAAGCAATAAATGAGGTGGCTAGGTGTCCCGGTTTTAGTCAAAACGTCCCGTCGTCCTAACACTTTCCACAAATGCCCATTTTTAACAAAATCACTTAATTATCTCGTTTTTCTGCTGATTCAACAGGCTTTGTTCCTTTGAATGGAATCATAAACATGCTTCTAAATTGTCAAAGAATCTATTTAATTTGGAGAAAACTAAAAATTTAGAGGGAAAGCTTTTCTTTTGGAACTAATTTAATGTTAACTTTTTTTTTTTTTTTTTTTTTTTTTTTCTGTAGTGGGGCAAGAAATGGAGCTAACATTTTTACTTGCGTCCTAGTAAGTTTTTTCCCCTCCTGGAGTTTGGTTACCATAGTTATAAAGATAAGAATTGTACCATAGGTAAACATTTTCTGTAATTCTTAATTCAGTTTTATGACTCGTATTCTTTTATTTGAGAATTACTGAAATCCTAAATGCAGGCTTGCAATTCCGTCACTTTTCTCACCTTTAGTCACTTTTTTTACAATTGATCACTTTTAGTCACTTTTTTAAGTAAACAGTCACTTTTAGTCACTTTTCTCACGGTGTATCACAGCAAAAGTCTGTTGTTGAAAAAAGAAAATCTGAATTAATAACAAAATATTTTAATAAAAGACCAAAAATGGGATGCTCTAATCTTATTTTTCCTATTAAAATGTAATTAGTCATATGGTTTCCATAATTTAGTGATTTTAAAAAGTCGTAAAGAAGTTCCTGAAATCTACATTTGTACTGAAATGTACATTTAATACATTAAAGTAATTTACGTCATAGCACACATTTCTCTTTTTCTTCACAATTTTTGTTTAGATACTCTAATCTAGCTATGTACATATTTCAAAACATCATTAATATATGCAGAAAATTGTGATTATAAAATTAATGTATTGTATGTATTCAAATCTAATTTATAGATTTTCTTGAATAAAAAGCAATGTTGAGTTGTATTAAACCAAATTTTTAACCTTTTTTGTATTTGACGCTAAAATTATGTCTTGCATGAATCATTTGATTTCGAGTTAAAATAAATAGAAAAAATCTTAATAATAGCATCTGTAATCAAGACGAGAAAAAAATCCCTTTTTTTTTCAATGTTTAGTCACTTTTTAGTCACTTATTCTATATTATTTGTCACTTTTCTCACCTTTTTGAAAGTACGTCAGCAGTTGCAAGCCTGTAAATGTCATACTTTCCTTTCAATAATTATATAGGTTCTAGTAAATGGACAATAATGAGCTATGTGGTTTCGTTCTACATTCACTCGTTTTCTAGATAAGATGTCAGCAGAGGCGAACATGGAAGAAAATATTTCCGTATAAATGCAGAGTAACACACAGGTTTATATTAATCGGGGTGAATTTCACCCAGCCCGCGATTTTAGGTATACTGTTCTAGAGTTGAACTTTAGGTTAACCTTTCCTTAGCTTTTGCAGGTAATCCATACAAAAGACGTCAGAGAAACGCCCGTATAGCATCTATTCCCCCAATATTTGTTTTAATATTTGCTGACTACATATGCCATGTAAACGCAACAAGGCCTAAACAAGGTAGACGGGGAATCGAAGATTGTTGATTCTAAGTCTGTAAACGGATGGCGCCGAGTTTTAAGAAAAAAGGGGGAAGAAGAAATGTAATAAATCGATTGTCCCGATGTACTCTTCAGAGGTGGAACCCCCTTTTTTCCCCCTTCTGAAAATAGTGTAATCGAGCGGTGAGTGCTGACATGAAAGGTGGGTTGGGAGTGCAGATTAAGAATGTCGTAGCAGCAATCGTCTATCATCTTCGGATGAAGACATCGGCGTTTAACATCGACGTTTATGTCGGATTGACAGCCTGGATCACATTTAAGGCTTCCATCATTCTCATGCTCGCAAACCTCCGACAATCCGAAATAGAGAGAAAGGGAAGGAGGAGTCATCTGCCTTCATTCATGTGGAATACGTTTGAGTGATCGATCGTTTTTGGAGTTGAGTGAGACCTCTCTCTCTCCTGTGTCTTTTCAAAACTGTTTCCATTTATACTCATTTCTTGTGCTTTTTCATGGCAGACATAAGGAGGAGGTGAGAACTGTTTCGTAAGTTCATAAAGTAACACTCCCTTCTATACATACATATTACTCATATATGTATATATGTATAAAATGAATATAGAAAGGGGGGGAGACCTAGCACATTTTGTAAAAAATATATTTAGTAGTAGCATTTGATTTTATGATACTGTAACTTCCAGTAGTAGGATCATCTTAAACCTAACTGATATGGAAAACTTAATAAATTGCCATTAAAATTATATTGCAATTCAAGATCTCTTGAGTTCCAGAAGTGGGCTATCTCAACTGTTTCGATGCTACCGTAGTATGTCTATGATTATAACGAATTTTTTATATTTTAAATAACCCTGTTTATGTTGTAAATTATGCGAATTTTTCTTCTAATCTTTTTAAGATGGAGAAATAATTTATCAAGTAATAAACTGTCTTAAAGCTTTCTAACGTTTTTCCGATCTTGAATTATAAAGAAAATTTTCATTGGACCACTATTCCTACCACTAGATGACACTAAAAGGTTGTAGATATTATTCCACGGTCTTTGATACTTTGAGTGCTTTTGTCTTAGGTCTGAAAAAGCCAAGAATGCCTTGCCGTTAAAGCCCAACGGTCGTTAACAATACTTTATGCCTGCTAAAGAAATCCTTGGTTCTATGCAGATTGTGCACTTAACCATTTCAGTCATCTTTGCCGTCCACCAGTTTGGTTTCGATTGGAGTGCTATGATCTACTTTTTTGCTACACTCGGACTAATGAGACCACGACCCATTGCTTAAATTCAATCCCGAACGGCTGCAAGCAATCGTACCAGCAGTGGGGCTGAAACTCACGGACACAACAATCAAAATGCAGCACTTTAGTGATTCTGCCGACCCGGCTGCCTTCTCAGATCAGGACAAACCCCACTATTTCCATGTGTATTTACAGCCCTTTGAAGTCCAATTTAAGCACTAAGTCGCAGTCTATACTGTCTACCAATAACTATTTGGACACCTATGCAAATGACGATACCTGCGGTCCTGAGGTACGTCACGGTCTCCGCCGGTATACATCGTGTAGGAAACAGCATCGAGATTAGTCGCATGCAAGATACCGCGCAGTTCGAAGCTCTCTGATTTCGAGAAAGGTATAATTATCGGGTATCACAAATGTGGCCTATCTTTAAGGGACATATCTAGCGATCTGAAGTACCCAAAATCGACAGTGGCCTATGTGATTAAGAAGCGGAAGGTGAGCGGTGATTGTCGGAATGTGCCCCGAGTCGGCAGACCAACGAAACTGGGAGATAGAGACCGACGAGTCCTGTCCAGAGAAATTCGGAAGAACCACACCCAACTGATGCCTCTCATCCGCGAGGAGTTTCAACAGGCATCCGGGAGTATTGTTTCAATGAATATCATCCGTAAGAAAGCACATCTGCTTGGTTTTCATGGTCGTGCTGTTGCTCATAAGCCTTTGATCACAAAGTCAACCGCGCTGCTCGATTAATGTGGTGCAAAGCACATCGAAATTGGACCGTAGATCAGTGGAAACGGGTTCTTTAGAGCGACGAATCAAGGTTCACTCTTTACCGTTCGGATGGCAGGGTCTGGGTCCGGCGTCTGCTTGGAGAACGTCTCCTGCCAGAATGCATTGTGCCAACAGTCAAGTTCGGAGGAGGTGGAATTATAGTTTAGGGGTGTTTCTCCTGGTATGGACTGGGATCCTTGGTCCCCATTCATGGTAAACTCAATGCCGATGCTTACTGCACTATTTTGGATGACAATGGGCTTCCTACATTGTGGCAGTTTTACGGGTTGGATCGCTGTTACTTTCAGGACGACAATGTCAGTTGTCATGTTTCGAGGTTAAACAAGGTTTGATATGGTGCCAATGGAGACCATTGAATGGACTGGCGTGCCCAAAGCCCAGACCTGAACCCTATCGAGAACCTCTCAGACGAGTTGGATCGTCGAATTAAAGGGTTCTCTACCCGTCTAAAATCGGTAAAAGAAAAGTATGTCTACTCTAAGCCGAGTGGAAGACAATACCAAACACTTGTGAAAAGTATGCCCCGGAGGGTTCACGCTGTAATTGCCTCTCGTGGAGGCTCTACCAACTATTGATTTTGAATAAAGTTAGTTTTTCTTTTCTATCACAGGTGTCCAAATACTTATTGGTAGACAGTATATAATAACTCTTTGGGTGGCAAAAAGTTTACCGTTGCTGTCTTAAACCAATCATCATTCCCTGCTGAGGAAATGATCGTCGACGTTTCATCGCTGAATAGTTGGCCATTTACACCTGTACGTCTTCATCTTACTGGTTGTTCCTATGCTGTCGTGTGTTCTTTCATTATTATGGGGCATTCTAAAGAACATTTAGTGACGTAGTGTGTTTAAAAGGATTTTAATTTCTGTAATATAATGAACTAAACTAGTCCGACGAATTTTCTCAACTTTTTTCGTTACTGTAAATGTCTGTGGACGTATGTATTCCCTTGAGTAACCACAAAAAAAAACATGCTTAAAAATCATGAAGTTACATGTATAGTCCGACCGGTTTAATGAATAAACTTGCTTTAAAATTGCCTTAGTTTCAGTCGCAGTTAAATTCAACCGTGAAAACCGACATGGACATTCACTTGAAGAGATACGAATGGTATTTAGGATTAATATCAAATCCAACAAATTTTCTGACCGTCTTTTCGAGAATCCATTTGCCAACTGCACGAATCGTAAAGTACGCATGCTCGATTCTATCGCTGATATCCTATGCGCATCGAGTCAGTTGAAGTGTACGTAGACAAAAAATTAAATTTTGAAAATTCATTGTTGTAATCCACTCATCTTAGTACCAAACATTTTAAAATGAATATTACTTTTTGATCAATGGAGGAGTTCACGTAACATACGCTATAATCCAATATGGCGATAAGTACTTTAAACATTCAATAATAATGTGCTTAATTTCTGTTGTATAGTAATGAGTTATAAAATAGGGGACTTATAATGTGCTCGTGAATATGTGAGAGAAAATTTGCTTAGGGATGTTCAGGGAACCAATCTCGAATGATTTTTGCGCAATTTATAATTACATTATACTCCATAAAGTATCTGTCACCTGCGGGGTAAAAATGTAACATTGCATAATGCACTTGATCTGCCAATATATCCAGGTATAGTATGGTTATTTATTTATCCTCAACGTACACCAGGTGGCCCCTTCCATACCAGCAGAATATGTCACACATAATGACTTCCACCAAACCCTTGCACAGTGCTAACAAGGCAAGATGAGTTCATGGCTTCAGGGAGTCATCAGCAAGATCGACGTCTTCAATGAGTCAAAACAAAGTATGGGTCGATTCACATGACCGCTTAACCCTTTTTTAAACCTCTTTTGTCCAATTTCGTTTTTCGAGACAACATTACAAACAAATTCGGCATTCCAGGCAAAAGTGAGAAATATCCTCACAGGCATCTGGCTACATAATCCCATCCTCTACAATTCTCTAATCAAATGGGTAGGTGCTGCCTTTTGGTGCCAGAGTTCGTGGTCTTGAACCCTGCTGATGGTATGGATGTTCGTAGCCGTTTGGAATCAGCTTTAAGTAATAGATCCCGGCCTCATTACCCCTCGAGTACCAAAAACAATAGACCGTAGTTCTCCAAATCAAACCAACTACCGACCAGTATTTTTTTTTAAATAATAAACTCATTTAAACGTTTTCATACTTCTGATATCCCCTTAGTTGCACAGTGGTCGGATCAATATCTGAATCCGTAAATTCGATATAAGTTCGGTAGCCGAATCTCACTGTTTGCATGGGTGTACGTGTCTGTTTCGAATCTGCTGTAAGCTGAAGACCTAATTAGCCCTCTTATAGCAAAAATTGGTAGTAGCGTTCCAAACAACTAATCTCAAAGTGGAATCTTCTGATGGAGGACATATATAGCTGAATATTTATTTCATCTTTTTTTTCTCTTCGGATTTCGTAAGCGTTACTTTTTGTAGGTTACGTGCACTCTTTAACTTAATGTCTATCCTTTTACTGTATGATCTTTTTATTTCATTTTTTTTATTCATCAAAGATTATGTTTTGTATATAAGTAATACCCATTAAATTTTAATAGATCCTCTTTTGCTGAGATTTCTTTCTTGTATATTTGTAACTTATCTACGTGTTCACATGGACAACCGTCCGTATAGCGAGTTATTACCGGTATTGAAGATTTCTCCATTCTGAAACGCATGGTATACTTTAAGGATCTAGATAAAGTAAATATTCCTGTTTGCGACTCCATTTAAATAAATATCCAGCGTCGTCTCATTGAAAAGTAAAGACAGGAACCTGGCTGTCACCTGCTTCGACCGGCGGAGGTGTGAGAAGCGCATCTCCCCGGTATGAGCTATAATCATGAGCTGATTGATTGCCGTTCGATTCACTGACTTATCGAGTCTTGGAGGGGTCATTAGCGACGCTGTTTATGCATGCTCTCGAAATAGGGTGCGACATCATCGGCAATACCTGTTATTAAAGCGATCCCTTTGCGATGTCCATTCGTGCGTGCTCGCTCTCTCTCGCTTCACCCCTCATCGAACTAAATCTGCACGGCACATTAGCTGGAGAAATAACTTCCTCTCATAATTGGTCATATTATCTATCTATAATGGATCAGTGTACCTTAGATGCGAGAAGAAAAAATTACGAGATACCTCCAGCCAATAGTATGTATGAAATTATTAAGTTAAGACCTTTATCCTTTTTTACTCTTGCTCACTTATATTTATAGTTATTGTTTTCAAATCGCAAAGTTTTGAAATCGACTTGTAGTTTAAATTTTAAATAGAAGTTAACCAAGAAGAAAACTACTTTTTGTTTTTTTATTTCTCATTTTAGTAAATACAATAATACAATAATTACAATAGTACCAAGTAGCGTTTCAGATGAGTACTCTAATTTCAATAACCATATAGTTATAAAAGGACTGAGGACAGACGCTTAATAATATATGTGTGTATACATATATAGGAGAAAGAGACGAATAGCTTAAAATACAAACGTTTGTGTAGAACAAATGTGTGTATGTATATATATATATGTGTATGTGTATATATATATAGAGTATATATATATATATGTATGTGTATATATATATATAGAGAGAGAGAGAGAGAATAAGAAAGAGAGAGGGGGAGACGAATAACTTAAACAACAAACTTTAATAGATGTTATGCACATTCAACTCATTACAACAAGATATAAAAGTGAAATTGACAGTTTTTACAACGAGGAGGATGGCAAAGTAAAACTGTGTACGGCTATGAGCTCTTTTGTTAAACAAACTACTCTTAATTTGTCGCTGTAGTCTTTTGCCCCTTTTGTATCGTTCTTCGTTAAAAATTCTTCCGTTCGTGCCCGAGATGGCCTAGTGGTTAACGAGCTGGTGTAGAATCCCGTTGTACCAGGCCAGCTCGCTAAACATCTCCTTGCATTCCTAGAGAAACGTGCAGATTAAATCCATGAGTCTGGATGTCCTCTTCTTGAAGATTGGCAGGTGGGAGAGAAGTATAGAACCGGAAGTTAAAATTCCTTCTTTATTTGAGAATAAACATATTTATGGAAAATCACCAGCATGACATCACGAACGCCTTACACTCATCACATTAGACCGTCTGTTTCGAGGTATCAAAGCTCAAGATATCACAGCTGAGATCAAGATCTGAAGTAATTTGTGCCGTTTTGGCCTGTATTTCAAAGGCCTAATCTATAATTCCCATGATGGTAAAGTTTTATGTTAACAACATTAACAACCCTCTCTGTAATGTCAGAACTGATGACTTATGAATGTTGACCCGAACATTACGACTTTTATAATGTCGTTCTGTTCACTTGAGATGTTATTTATGAGTGCCCGGTTACACATAGCGTAATCACGTATGACATATGATTTTTACAGTGTCAATATTCAAAGAAACACTCGAGATTCAGCTTATGGTTCAAAACCCACATGGCAGAATACTCCACTGGTTTAATGGAGATTGACTTGAAGTACTATGGTCAACTTTTTGTAACTCGGACTCTAATTTAAACCGTGACCTACTTCTTAAAGACGTTTCTAGGTGGTTCTCCTATGGCATCAGTGAGATTACTTAATTTTATCTACTAATTGAAAAATGGCTTGTAAACATGATCTAATATTCACGTCTATTTGTCAATAATCTAATGATTTCATAATAACCAGGAGATATGCGTTTAAAGCCAGAGTGTATGGGTTTTTTTCCAACTGTTGGAATCGTTGTTTGTTACCTTTAGATATCGACTTTTAAACAGCACTACATGTCTGATGGACTTTCGTGAACACTTTCTTTCACAGCGTTCCTATCCTTTTCTACTTCTCAGTTACAACAGTTTCTAGAACCTTCATTAAATTGGACATGTCAGAAATTTTGATCTTTATTAAATGAGATATCTACGGTATCTACGAAATTTTAATCAAATATCGAACGATATTTGATTAAAATTTCGATTACTTGGCGACTATAATCGCGACTATAGTACGACTATCGGCGTACTACTCGATTATTTGATTACTTGGCGATTTTAGCAAATGTTTACGAAGACTATGGAACTAACTATATACCTTGTTGTTCCCAGTTGTCTTTGCAATCTTTAGTGGACTGAAAACAGATAAAGTACCCATACAGCACACAGTTTCCGATGAATATCGTGTTGACGTCCAAACTGCTATTTTGACGCCCTGTGGATGCTAAGTAGAACCAGTGTGCTGTTTAAGTAAGTTTCAAAAATAATAAATCGCAGTACAATCAAGTTTGTCACTGCAAATAAAGTGTAAGAGTAAACTCGATGTGTAGAACCGTATTCATAGTACAATTGACATGTGGACATCGCATACAGGTTGTTGTTAATTTGCTGAGACGGTCTTACTCTAAAGGCCTTATTATCCGTCAACTTGTGTGTGCTAAAAAAAGTAAAAAATTCATTTTACGATTCTTTTTCCCGATGAAGAATATATGGATAGTTTGAGTGAGTAAAAAATTTTCAATCTAGTTATTTTAGTTCAGGTTGGCGTATGATAAGTCCTTTGATCGGTTGAAAAATTATAGCGATCATACGAGAAGTCCGCGCTTTCTTTATCGGGAAAAGTATTCTAAACCGAACCCGTTGCTTTCTCTACACGTTTAGGTTGTGTTATAAGGTCTAGATTGCCTCTTATTTATCCTATTGTAAATTACAGCAGGATGTGATGTGAAATGTATTGGTGGGGTAACACGTTAATTTGTATTCAATAAGATATAACTTTTGTGCTAGAATATAGCAAATGTAAAGTTAAGTAAGACACAAACAGAAAAAGGGACTTGATAAGCAGCCAAAGGACTCAGTTCGCTTTTTCAGGTACTGAGTTTGTTCACATTAATAATGGAACTCCTTTCTAGTTGTGAAACATCTGCGTGCGTTCAATCTTTTTCTATTTGTGCTTTACAGTGTCTTTGCATTTATTGCTACGTTAATTTGTGTTCGATCCCTTCGTTTTCGGTACTCTGTGAGCAATCAAAAGGAGATGAGGGGAAAAAATACTAATATGAAGTCATGTTTTCTTTTGTTTCGTGTACATTAGGCGATCGTGGTCGATCATCGTCGTGTATACCGCATCACTTTGAGAGGAGATGTGCGCCCGTCAATGCCTTTTGTTTTAGACTCGCTCTTTTTATTGCCGCGATTATTATCTTGCGTCTTTGTTTTTATTTTGTTCTTCTCCCTGCCCTTTTTTTGAGGCTTGATTGCCGTCGCTTATCCCCTGTGATCATCACCAACTAGTTGATGGAAAGGGGGGGGGCTGTTTTAAGAACGATCATAATTGGGAAGATTTGGAAGAGGGGATGAAGTCTGAGACCTTTCGCACGCCACTTCCGGATCGCGCTTAATACGAACTTCGTCTTTTTGAATACATTGTTTTGCAATCTTCAAGAAATGGAGAAAAGTGGCTGAGAATTAAACAAAGAGAGTCATTCATTGCTCTATAAAGTATAACCTTGTATTAACTGGAAAATAACTGGCCCAATCATGTTTCCAAGTATCGAGTAGGAAAATAATAAGGGACTACTTTAACAGCTAATGCTGTGGGCCTTTATTGAGGGTTTGCCCCTAGACTGTTTCTTTTTCGATATCCGTCCGTTTGTTTCAATTATTTTGATTACTGAATACATGTTGTTCATATTCAATACGAGTTTACGTGCATCTCGTACATTATTCTTACGTACAATTGAAAGAAAAATATCTTATTATACTGCCTCTTTTGTAGTATTTCGCGTTTCTTGTTGTAAAGAAGTAATTTTCATAGTGTGAAGACTCCCCTTTGTCCGAGCACGCGCCAAAACAGCTGATCGTAGTACACTTGTTTACCTGGACAATAGCGTGGTGTCGCAAAGTCGGGGATCTTGACAATCGGACTGAATAGACGAATACACCCCTGATGGATCTCGTTAATGAATGCTCGGAAATTCCGTGAAGGGACAGCCAGCGAATGAGAAATCAGCTAAAAAAATATAACTAACTTTAGCTGGAGTTCTCAAGTAACTAGGATCTTAACTGACCCAAAAAAACAATTGGCGGAACCGTAACTGACCCCCCAGGTATAAGAAGCCTACAATTTTGCGACTCAGGGCTTTTCGTCATTTTTTTCGTAGGTGTGTTGACCTCGTGGAGGCTTTCGCCTTTTTACTAGAGCCAGCTTGCTAGTTCGGGAGATTCGTAAAGTCCGATCAGATAGGGAGCGGCAGAGTCTCGGATACCGAACGGGGGATAAATTGGGTTTGATTGCACCCTGAAAAGCCTCCCCAGTTGTAAGAGATTATTAAATCTCTTGTTTTTCTTTCGACTGTGATCGTCGTGAGGAAGTTTTACCGGCAACCATCCTTTGCAGTTCTACATGATTTAGGAATTTACATTCCTTTGTAAATAGCCGTATTTAATCCAGAATAAAAGTAAATTTCCAATTTTATCTTTGAGTGTGATCCATTATTCACGTTACCTCTCATTTGAGGATACTCAAGGCGTCACAATAGGGAAAGTCTCCTGTTTCTGTGGAGTTATCAGGCAGTTTTCTGTACATAGAGATAATTCATTTCATCATTTCAATGGATAATATTTAAATAACCAAGACGCTGGCATCTGAAACCAAAATTTAGAATTTGACGAATTTCATCGATGTTTGACTTGAGTTTAATTTTGGATCAGTATCTCTCATGCGTATGTGGTCACAATATGTGTCATACAGTATTTGTTCTATAATAAACGTGTAAACATTTCCTTATTTCTCTTTTATAACTGTACTAAATATTTCCGTCGGAATATACGTGAGTATTGTCTGTAGAAAATTAAAACTGCAAGCGTTTTAACGTAGAATAATATAATACAGGTGGATAGTCATATTATGTCTCCCAGTCTCACCCATAGTCGGCCATAAGTAATCTCTGGTTAATTACAGTACAAGTACATAACGTTTAATCTAATATTAATTAGCTACAGTGAGAAGTGGTGTATATCTAATATCGTGGTACATTATTTATTTATTTGTATTTATAGGCGAGTGTGCGTGCTTGTGTGTGTGTAGGCTTGCGTACTCACGCTTGTACCTATATACATGTATAGACCGTAGTGTACCATGTAAACCAAACTAGCACCCTGACCTCTTATTCCTCTCTAAAAAACCTACACTAAGTCATGAAATATATTAGTCAGACAAACTTTATTCTAATCTCATGCTGTATTTAAGGCAAACCTCTTAATTTCCTGGATTTTACGAAATCCACAAGTGCTTGCTCAGGATTGATATAATGGCATCTTGAATTAACTCTGATGTTTAATTTTATGTTAATATTGTAACCTCTTTACTTCGGTTTTCTATGTTTACTATCTATTGCTTTATGATTTAATAATTACTGTAATTACTCTGACTATAAGTGTTGATTGTAGACTATTCTCACTGAACACACTACTGCGTTACATCCTTAAGTAATCATTGTCTTAGTTGTGTTCAAACTAGGTGTTCCATATCTATATATATGTAATATATCAAAATTATTTCACTTTAATATTTCCTTAAAAAACCTCCTCTAATTCTTCAAACTCTTTTTTCCAGCCTCTAAATGTCTTAATGAAAAGAGTGTCCTAGACTTAAAATTCTTTCAATACATTTCCCCCTTTCTGCCCAATAGATATAGCTTTTATGTCCACTCAAAACGTTTACCAGCTGTCACCGGCAAATGGTTTGGCTTTTCTCCTGATCTTAACACTTAAATTCGCTGACTTCTTGTCCCTTGGGAAAATTCTATCTGTCATTGCGCCGAACGACGGCCGGATGGTTAGGGTGCTGGCCTTTGGTACCGGAGTTCGTGGGTTCGAATCCCACAGTGGCATGGATGTTCGTGTAGCCGTTCGGAATCGGCTTTAAGCAGTAGGTCCTGGTCTCATTAGCCCTCGTGTTGCAAAAAGTAGACCGTAGCGCTCCAAACCAAAACTATCTGTCATTGCTCTTGGGTACACCTCTGTTTGAGAAAAGTAATTTTTGTGTCTTTCTGATGTCTGTCATTGACTAATAAAGATGTCCTTTTTTATCAGCTCTAAAATAAAGTGTTCATTAAACTTGTTCCGTTCTGTTCAATGTGGGCCGACTGCATCGTTTGACTGCTAAGGTGATTTGAGTTCTCCTTGCCCAGTAGCCCGGGCAAGTAAAAAGAATAAGAACTATAATTTCAAATGTATCCAGCAGTTTTATAATTCCTGGATTATATATATGTGTGTGTGTCAAGGCAGAGAACGCCATCCTAATCTCCCAACACCCATCTGTCAAGTGATCCATTTCCACACATGCGCAGTCTCATCCTAACGGACTTCAGAAAATCGCACACATAGACAACGGAGCGAGCGAGAGAGTTGCTGCTGTAAAGATGTACGCCGTGAAGTCTCGAGACGCGACACCAGCTCTCAATTTATCCTATGCTATTAACTTTTGATTAAACTCTGTAAATACTTGTAAATATTAGTATCTTCAATTAAGTCATTTTAAAATGGACCGCTTAGCTCAATTCCTGAAGCTCGTTGAGTGTGCTGACTCAACATATATATATATATATATATATATATATATATATATATATATATACATATACATATACATACTTGGTGGAAGGCAATCTGCCTTCTCCCCCGCCGATTTTTAAACTCTATAAAAAAAATTTAATTAACTATATCATTTGAAACAAAGTGAACTAAAAAAAATACAGACATCCGTATACAATTATTTTTTTATTCTTTTTTCTTTACATTACATTTATTTCTTCGATAGGGAGACAAAGTTGACGCCATTATTTGTACCTTTTCCAGGTCGTTTGAAACTCACATACAATTTTTCTAAAGCAAGTGAGCCTAAAATTGACATAGTCATTAAGAATACTTGTAATACATTGCTGTAAATATATATGGATGAACATAGATATATCCATGCCTCCCCAAGGGTCTTTGCCTTGAAATCGCTTCGTTTTGTGCGGCTCGTCGTGAGAGCTGTCGCAAGCGGCCCTCAATCGCCTCCGACGTTCGATGCGGCGTCGCAGTGCCATCGATTGAGAGGGATCAGAGGGGAGGAAGAAGAGCCCTCGTAATGAAAAACGATACCGTCGCTCCAATTAAGGCAAAAAGAGAGAGCGACTGCTCTTGTCGCAGGTAACGAAAACTATCCGAAAAAGATACCCAACCCCCACTCCACTCTCTCTCTCTCTCTTTCTCCGACAAAAGTCTTCCCTTCCTTTTTTTTCGTTATTATTATTATTCTCCGGATCTCTAATTCCCTGTTATCATTTCGAGCTATCCTCTTTTTGCAGCCCCCTTTCCGATAATTGATACGCATTTAGTGAAGTTGTTTTCCAACTATCTACAGAAGGTGGAACAAAGCGTTTTCTAACGGCACTTGGCCTTTTCTTTTGTCGCGGAGCATTTCGATTGCTGGAAGAAAAGTTTACATTTATTATCTATCTGCTGCGAAGGGGGATGAATTGCTGTTAAGTGATTTCTCCGCTTTTTCCCCCTTCTTCTTTTATAGAAGAAGAAAAAAAAGTGGGATTTGATCATTCGCAAATGAGTGCAACGTCGGATGCCATAGCCGATCTCCGTTTTCAGTTCCCATTTGTGTTTTTAGACGCCGTTCCTCCCTTCCTCGTTCTCTTTCAATCCCTGACTGACCGGTTTCGTTGTTTACGATCTCAGAGTTCGCTCTGAGCGGACAAAAAAAAATGCCCCTACTTAAAGATATACTTTTAAAGAATATGCTATTTTTTTTTATTTTAAAGAAAAGTCAAATCGTTTAAACTATAACACATATATTTCGAAAACACATATATTTCGAAATAGCGTGTTGTGACGTCCTGGAGTCGGGGATAGGCGAAGCCGTCAATGACACAGGTTGGACAACCGTTTACTCTGGATTAAATATTTTATTCAGGTGAATAAATTATGTACATCTATGTACAGGTTCAAGCTGCTGCTAAATCTTCTGGGATCTCATGCTGAGATAACATTAACAAAATTACAATGTGTGGCTACAATGAAGCTAGTTCTTCTAAATCACTGGAACAGTTCGCTAATTAGTGCCGGTACGAAACGCTGACACTATAACCTCTGGCTGACAATCAGTACAGTCAGCTTCCACATTAAGGTTCAAATGCTCATAGTGCGTATCACGCTGGATTTCGTTGAGGAAACTCAGGATGTAAGACGACCCAAATATGAGATTAAGGGTCACTCTCAACGACCTACTTCTATGCACGAAATAGAAAAAAATATTAAATTAACGGGAATGAGATCCCAAAGTCGAAAGTCGACTTCTTAGCAATGCAGAGACTCTGGCGGTCTCTAAAACAAGCAAACTCCGGAAATCGAAGAGACGAGTGAACTCCTGTCAAGCTCCACAAAACAGCACCCAAAGCAACTCTCAAGAAAAAGCCTCCTTCTTGGCTCAGCCAATCTTCTTTTATAGGGGTCCCGGTTCCCTTCACGTGATTCTTCAGTAACCTTCCAGAATCAGGATGACGCAATCTTGCAGTCACTTCCCGCCTGGATCAGCTGATCCGTTTCCAGATGTGACCGAAAGGTCGTCTTTAAATCAACCGACCCAAACAACTTAAATTATTTTTTCTCTACCGCTAACGGGCCATATGTACAGCGTCCCTCGATTAATAATCATTACCCGAGTCTTTTCACTCAAATAGCCCTTACAATGGCTCAGACGCGCTGGCTCCAGCGCACGGTCAGTTTTCAATTACGTCTCTTTAAGCGTGAGTCGTGGGTTTGTTGACGGGACCTAGTACACAAACAGATATTGTTAGGACAGCCCATTTCTACCTGCCGCTAACCGAAACTGTCCGCTGCAAAAGGTCACCTTCCGTTCTTCTTTCGCTAGGGTCATGTAACGGATCGTTACAGTGTAACATAGCTAAAAACTGATAATCGAAAAGGAAAACAGCAGAAATTAAGAAAACCTGTACCTATATTTTTTTTCTTATATTTTTTCTATAAAAAAGAAATGTATATTAGAGAAAAGTATCATAACTGCTCTAAAATCGCAAAAAAACTATATTATTTTCACTTTTAGCTCTGCTGTCGAACGATGGCCGAAAGGGTCGGATGCTGATCTTCGATACGGGAGTTCGTAGGGTCGAATCCCACCATGGCATAGATGTTCGTAGCCGTTTGGAATAGGCTTTAAGGAGTAGGTCCCGGTCTCGTTAGGCTCATGTTGCTGAAAAGTAGACCGTAGCGCTACAAACCAAACCAAATCTTTTAGTTCTGCAAACTTTTGTATAACATTTTTTAAGTGTATATCTGGTCAGCAATGTCACGCTAGATAGCCAAAATGATTATTTTTGACCTTTCGAGTTATTTAATTATGCATACCACTCTTTTATGTTTGTTTTCTGTAGAATTACAAAAAAGCTGATTAAATCTTAAATATTTTTAATTTATAAAAATTAATAGTATATGTACGAACTCTAAACTGTAGCAAAAAAATTGATATGTTTCAATTTTAATTAATTAGATGTTTAATATTTTTCTCGCCCAGCCAAAATGCCGCAATCCAGTTTCGGTATCCCGGACAAATATCCAGGTTGACTGCCCCTGTAAAGGTATTTGAAGATCTCCAACATTTGTACGCTCCTTCAAAACTCCTGCATTACGGATTTTGAGCCCTTTAAACTCCTAAATTTTAACTCTCTCTCTCTCTCCCTATATATATATATATATATATATATATATATATATATATATATATATATATATATATATATGAACTTCAGTTTAAACGGCAAAGACATCGCTAGTTGCCTTCAGTCTAACGGTCTTGAATGTTCCCTCTTCTTACCAGTTCTTACTGCCTAATCTTGAATATCCAATTTTATAGTTTAGTGGTGTTGCTTCTTACAAAGTTTGTTCTAGAAAAGGTCGATCTTTTTCTGTCTGTGTTACTAATAAATGCCTCCATTCAAATAGTCTTTTATACTGGTAGTAACAACGTTTCCAACCTTTCTTCCAGTTTTGGAAACTGTCCTCGATCGCACTTTCTGGGATTCCTCGCAGGTCTGTGTTACATTCACATAAAACTCATATCTAGTTTACAAATGACATACTTTTAGGGTAGTTTTTAATTCATGAAACAAGAAAAGTCTTCCGGGGTAAAAAGTTCAGAGATTAAGTTTATGGGGAACTGCGGGAGTCTGACATTTTTCCAAGTAACTACGGATAAGTAGAGACACGTGAGCCGGTGAGTTATGTCATGGTGTACCAGGCAGGTCTCGTTTTTCTAAATTTCAAACCTCTTCCTTCTAAGAGATAGCTCCTTCTCCTTATTCAATTAAAATGTCTTTAAAAATTTAGCAGTGTATGTAGGGATTTTCACATAGGCGCGCTTTGTTCTTCAAAACTATCTCATTGCCACTTTATAATTTTTGGCAAACGGCTTGTAAAATTGCTGAATTTAGCGGCCCTAGCTTGGCGATTAAAGGACTTACGACGAATGGCTGTTTGTTGTGTAAACTCGTCGCTATCTCGATAGTCGCTACTTTATCACTGTGTTGGTTAATGCGCTATTTCAAAAGTGTGGTCTTTTTTTAACCCCTCCCCCCTTGTATGCAATAGTATATGCACTTGGAAAGCTTAAGTCATCTTTCATCTGAACGTGGGCTAATTTGAGCAAGACTGGTTACTTCAAGCTAATTCCGAAAAGCTATGAATGTTCATGCTAGTTTTTGATAAAATGTTAACAATCAGATTAGATGCCTATTGATTTCCTCACTCTTCTTCCGAATTAGAACTCAGGCTAGGAATGTATTTAAAATCATCTAAAAAATTCGTACTAGTTAAATTCAATAAATTAGTTGATGGAATAGTTAACAGTACAAACTATCTCCCGAAATATCTCTGTCTATACCCAGAGAGCATACAGGATAAATTTGTGGGTCTGAAGAAGAGTGGAGAAATCACTCTTCTACAGAATTGGAACCCAGGCTAGGAATGTATTTAAAATCTTCTGAAAAGTTCGTGCTAATTAAATTCAATAAATTAATTGCTGGAATAGTTAACAGCCACAAGCTATCTCCCGAAACATCTTTGTGTATACCCAGAGAGCATACAGGATAAATTTGTGAGTCTGGATACACCTTTGTTGGAAGATCGGCAGGTGGGAGAACAATCAGTAGCAAAAATCTGCCTCATTGAGGTTGATCAAATTTAAGAAGAATCTTCAGTGTAGCATCAGGAATGTCTTATGCTCGTTAGGATAAATATCTCATTGTAAATTATTATCCCTCATTGCAAAAAAAGTAGACCGTAGCGCTCCAAAACCAAACCCAATGTGAGTTATTATACACTATCTAAAAATGCTAAAATTTTCAAAAAAAAAAAAAATTGTCTGACAACTGAAACAGAACAACGCTATTTTAATTCAACATTTTTTATAAACGAATATAGTTATAGTTAGATAAAATTACACCTTATTTTAAGAAAACAATATTCGTAGTAGCTGTAACACTTTGCTTTTTTAACTCGCGTAAAAATGCCCTGCCCCCGTTATGATGGTCATAATAGGTACTGTCCATGATCTCACCAATTAAAAAGAATGTTGTAGTACTCCAAACGTACTCCAACTTAACTTGAAATTTTACATCCTCCGTTTTAGTAATGCTCCTTGCAGTCTGTTGCAGAATTCATTATCTTAATGCAGCTTAAGGTGGGATTTAACGAAATTTAAATCCTCTACGGTGTTATCACATCGATGGCCCAGTTGATTCTACCTAATATTTAGTTCCCGTTTCTAGTGAGATTCCCGTTTGGAGGCAGCCACTCTGAAATTACTGTGTCTACTCCATGCCTTTCTGCATTTATTTTGTGAAACCAAATGTCCGCGATGAGGTAGATTAGAGTTGGCCAACTCGCACACCAAATTCAATTTATGGAATTCCGCTGTTCTTTGCCGAAAAATGACTCTGCCTTTACTTTTTTGAAATAAACCGACAGTTTCTAAGCTATAAAAGGGATTCGGGCCACAAAATTCTCGAAAAAGAATCACATTATTATATTTACTATCCTTTATTCAGGATTATTAAATTTTCCACTCTATTTTTTTCAATTATAAACTGAAAATAGTTTTACGAGCTTTGATACCATTACTGTTATAGGATGGGCCGCGGTAGTTCAGTCCGCAAAGACCAAACCAAACCAAACTATATGATCCGCAGGGAAATTCAGATATTTAAATTAGCTGATTTCATTTAATAATTTTATAAACAAAGACTAAATTATAGGCTATATTATTATATGTAAATTAAAAACAAGCTTCTATTAATTCGTATTTTTTTAAAGTATTTTCTTGGCCCGGGAAATTTCAGTTTTCGAATCTGGTGGTTCGCAGTATCTAGAAATTTGCCTATTTTTGATGTAGTCAGATCATAATTTTATCCTATAATCGTTGAAAATGGTGATTTAATGAATGCTAATAATTTTCACCATAGATCAAAAGTTATCATTCTATTTGTTGGATTTGTGATTTTTTTACGAGGTTTTAAGAAGCTGCAGTAGGAACTAGATATAGTGCTATGTATGTCGAGGTCTGGGTTATACACAATTGGTAAGTTAATTTATTTAGGATCCTATAGTCTACATCTAACTTTTTCGAGCTGCTTCTTCTGTAGTTCTACAGCCTTCTATAGGCCAAGGCTGTCTCTAAAAGTTTCTTCCATCTGGAACCTTCCGCCGCCACAGTTCTCCACTGGTTGATTCCAATTTCATGCAGCTTTTCCTCAACCACTAGCATATAGCCCGTCATATGACGGGATCAATAAAATTTTCAATATTCCAGAATTGTAAAGTACCCTTTAAGGCAGGTAAAAAAATGGTTTGTTTGGCTGAGAATTATTTTACAACAAAATATTACCTTAAGAAAATTATTTAAGTAATATCTAAGTTTAGTGATAAAACGTATGGAAATAATGCAGAAGATATTTAAATAATCTAAAATAAATGATTAAATGAGGTGATTAAAGGAATGATGTCATAATGATAGAAAAATTTTTTATTTTTACCTATTTATTATGTGATAAATCGATACATTTAATCACCTGCTCTTAAAATGGAGCTTGATATAATAATGGTAATACGTGAATTTAATAAAAAAAATCATAAAAATTTGAAAAATTGTAAAAATTTAAAAATAATAAAACAACTTTAGGAATAAGAATTCAAAATAAAAAGCAGAAATTATTAAATTAATTAGACATTTAGAAAAAATCGGTTACGTCGGGGGCAGAACCATTAATCTGAGAAGTACGACGATCAAATGGGCAGACACTCTACCCCATGTGCCAGCTTACACGTGGTGAAGGAAATGGTTAAAATATATAAAGGTCAAGTAAAAACAATCCAGAAATTTAAATATTGCACTCCGCCCTCGCCATCCTATAATAATGAATTTAGTATAGAATAAGGCTTGAAATAATAGCATTAAATGCTCGAAAAGTAGGGGATGAGGTGGATTTCGAACTCGCTTTAAATTTCACTAACCCTAACTCATAAAAAATCCAATATGGATGCCTGTATGTATTCCAGGTACAACCGCTTCATAAATTCGCGGACAGACAACTTAGGCTATTATTATATAGGGGATATCAATCCACCTGGTGTTTGGTCTACCTCTTTTCCTTTTTCCATCCACTTTTTGAAACGTAACTTGTTTTTGTTGGGTTTAAATCATTGTATCTATAGATGTGTCCCAACCACCTTAATTGATAGATCTTTATAGTTTTCACAATATTTGACTGTCCGAATTTAGAATATAGTTCATGATTATAACGGATTCTTCACACATTATTTTCTTTAACAGCTCCAAATATTTTTCTTAGTATTTTTCGTTCAAATATTAATAGCTTATTTTCCTCAGATTTGTTCATAGTCCAACACTCACTTCCATACATAATTATTGGCTTTACTAAAATTTTATAAAGATTAATTTTGGTTTTTATGCCTAAGTGTTTTGATTTAAAGTGATTTCTCAGCAAATTGATTTCTGAGCTAAAGTGATTTTTCGAGCAGTCATTGATAAACTTATGGGTTGATTAGTAAATGCTAATATTATTCACTGGAAAGCAAAATGAAGCCGTCCTTTCTATTGGATTCCAGATTGGGAATATGGCTGACTCGCTGTTGGGGAATATTTAATAGACTCTTAAGGGGACCTTATTATGGATATTTATAGGCCTTTTTGCCTTTCTAACCCTGTACATGGCGTATTATTCCCCTAGGGAACTTTTTTTTCCATCCACTAGTTTACGACTGAGCACTGGTCTCTTACATGTGCTGGATACGTAATGTCAGTACGTTTGAATTTTTTCCCTTTTTCATTAACGTAGCATAATTAAGATGGCCTGCCGAAAGGAAAAAGACATTAAAAGGGGAAATAAAACTAAATAAAAATGTGTGGGTAGGTTTTGGGAAGAAGACCGTAAGCGAAGCCCCGCGGACTCTTCCTTGTCGTGTCACTGATGAATGCGTGCGCGACATTTCATCGTCTCTCATAAATTAGCCGCTCTCCCTCATCAGCGACAAAAGGGATAGGGATACGATGAGGCCGGGAAAGACTAACGTGATTATGGCAGGCGTATTATTGTAATTGATAGGGGGTCTGGTTAATTCCGACACAGCTTTTCCATTACCGATGCGCGCTCTCTTTGCATGGAGAAGAGGGGGGAGGGAGGGAACCCTTGTCGTTGTGCAAGCTACTTAATATGATCAAGTTCCTCTCTCCCGCTTTCCCTCCTCCTTGCCATTTTTTTCTCCTGTCTCTTAGTAACATAGGGATTTTTTTTCCTTGCCCTCCCCCTTCTCTAGAGCCGTTAGTTTTTCATAATTATCTTCAT
>JAGEOH010000945.1:0-25000 GCA_032207245.1 Pardosa pseudoannulata | reverse complement strand
TGACTCATCTTTCATGCATTGCAAACTGCACTAGCTACTCTCACCGGCTTGATAAAATATGATTTAAAAAAGGATATAAAAAAATAAAAATTTTGGAATGCTTAAAAAAAAAAAATATGTATATTTAAACCAGTATTCGTGTGCTTATAGCCCTTCCTTTTTTTACACCATTTCAAAAGCTTGGAGTTTTTTTTTCTGGGAAAAGAGTGAACATTATATATATAGTTCCACTGTTTTGGGAAGTTATTTTAATTTTTTTCAATTATAAACAGCGTATCGAAGAGGTGCTTGAAAAAAATATCAGGTTTTGGAAAAGTCATTGAAAAGTGCTTGAAATTTTCAGAAACAAAAGAGTGGGAACCATGTCATCTTTGGAATACATTAAAAGAATGGTGGATCTTGATTCATTAGGTCCATGTAGCAAATCTTTTACAATCTAAAAAGTCACTGGAATCACAAACTTTACTTGCATGTCATATGCAAAATATGATTTTTTTGCCATTCTTTTCATGTATAAAAACAGGGTACATTATACATGATTTGCCAATTATACCAGTATATTAGCCAGAACAGCTGAATCATTTAAAGGGCTATTATTTCTCTGGAAACTGAAGCTACAAAAATGAACCTCAACATTAACCATCCTTCCTTCCTTCCTTCCTCAGTGGCATGACAGCCCAGGATGGGCCTTAGCCTTCTCTAGAATTCCATACCAGGCAGTCCTATCTTTGGCTCTGGATTTTCAATTTGAAATTTTCAAGGATCTTATGTCTTTCTCAGTGCAGTCTAACCATCAAAGTTTTGGTCATCCTCTCATTCGGGTTCCTATTGGTTTGGTTGTAAAAACTTTTTTTGTGGATCTATTGTCATTAAATCGAACTAGGTGTCCGGCCCATTTTAATCTTTGTAAGCTAATAAAATTAATTATATCTGGGTTTTTATATGTTCTGTATAATTCAATATTTGTTCTTCTCCATATACCATTTACATTAATTCCCCAAAAAATACTTCTCAATATTTTTCTCTCAAAAACTGCTAGGGTTTCCTTGTCTCTTTCTGTCAATGCCCAGGTTTCAGCTGAGTAAGTCAAAACAGGTTTTATTAGGCATTTATACAATATTATTTTAGTCAATCTTTTAATGTACTTAGACTTTAAATATTTCTTTAATCCAAAAAAAACATTGATTAGCAGCAGTAATTCTGCTATGAATTTCAACAGATATATTATTTTGTGTATTAATTTCCGAACCTAGGTATATAAACTGCTTTACAGTCTCAAATCTATAACTGCCTATTTCTAAGAAGGAGTGATTATATTCTGATTTTAAACAAGGCATATATTTGGTTTTAGTTTCATTAATGCTCAAATTCATCTTTTTGGCCTCAGTTTCCAGAGAAATAAATGCTTGTTTTAGTGCATCTAATGTCTGGGCTTCAACATTAACCATACTAAAACCAAATACATACCTTCTTTCAAATTACAATATAACCATCTTAACTTAAAAATAGGCAGTTATAGATTTGAAGTTGTGGAAACTTTTGCATATCTGGATTCTAATAACATACAAAGTAATATATCAGTTGAAATTCATAACAAAGTAACTGCTTATAACCAGCTTTTTTTTATTTTATATATAATATATATATATATACACACACACACACATATACTTTTATATAAAACCTGTTTTAACTTATCTAGCACTAAATGTAGACTGTGACAGAAAATAATAAATAAACCCTGGCAGTTTTTGGTAGAAAATGGTTAATTTTTCTTATGTAATGTAAATTTTTGGGGATATCCAGGCAAGGAGGGCAAATATTGAATAATACAGAATTTATAAAAATCCAAATATAGTTAATTTCATCAGCATTTAAAGGTTAAGATGGCTGGACACAGGTTGAATGATTGCAGATCCACACACAAAAAAAAGTTTTCATGGCTAAACCAATAGGCACCAAGAAAAAAAGGATAGCCAAAACTCGAACAGTTGAACTCTATTAGAACAACTCTAGGGCTTTAAAAATTATTAATTGGAAATTCAGGACCAAAAATAGGACTGCTTGATATTGAAATCTAGAGAAGGCTATGACCCATCCAGCTTTGTCATGCTGCTGAAGAAGACATTATACATGAATAAATATGATAATTTTTATTTTGGGTTTTAAAAGATTGTTTTCTTGTTTGTTGCTATACTGCAATTGAGACAATTTTCTCATAAAATCTGCACCAAATGGTGACTCTATTCTGAAGTCCTTCCTGTCACTGAAGAAGAAGACATCATGCACAAGTAAATATGGTAAGATTTATTTTGAATTTTAAAAGATGGTTTTCTTGATTGTTTCTATGGGGTGTTTTTATTGTTGCTATACTGCTGTTAAGATAGTTTTCTCAGAAAATCTGTACCAAGTAACAGATCAAAATTTGTTTTTCTCATCCGTTTCATTTATCAATTGATGATGAAATGAAAATCCGTGATTGCAAGTTTCTTGGGGTACCTTAGCCAAAGGCCTTATCCCCTGTTATAAGGCTAATAAATTCATGATGAGTTTTCAGTCTCTAAGATTAAATACAATTAAATAAAAAATGCAAGTCTTAAAAATGGGGTGAAAAATTACTAGCTAGGCCCTAAACAAAGATATGATAAAATGAAAAAAAAAATTAAAAGATTAGATTACATTTTTTTTTATTATTAATGAAAATACTGTGCACGACAGTAAATGATAAAGAGTGAATGATAGGTAAGATAAAATAGAAATAAGAAAGTGAAATAAACTAAATGTGAAAAATTAAAGTTAAGCTTACAATTGATGGTGAGAAACCAGCAGAGCAAGTTCTGTGGCGCCATCTATTGGGCGGCCCCGCGTTCGGGCAGTGTAAGGGAGATCGTTTGGTTTTGGAGCACTACGGTCTACTTTTTGCAATACGAGGGCTAATGAGACCGGGACCTACTGTTTAAAGCCGATTCCGAACGGATACAAACATCCATGCCATGGTGGGATTCGAACCCACGAACTTTGGTTCTGAAGGCCAGCACCCTAAAGGCCCTTCCACACTATGGCCCACTGCAAGCCATGACCACCGTCTGGAGGGGGTTTGGCTTATCGTGGTCAATGGCGGCAGACAATAAAATAGCCTTGGCGAACGATGGCTTCCGATGCGGTTTTTCTCCAAAGATCAAAGGCAGCCATATGCGCTACTAAAGTGCGCAGTAAACCCTATGGACGAATCCATGTGTTTGGCTCATTTAGTGGCCCAGCGTGTGGATGCAACCCGTGAACCATCGTTCGAGGTCACCATCAGGAAGTGGTGAACAATTGGCCATAGTGTGGAGGCTACGTAACCGTTCGGCTAAGTAAGGGAGATGAAATCCTAACAGATTAAATAATAATTGCTGCTCTCAGCCGCTTGCGATGATAATAGTCCGGGAGTTCGGCTATGATCGGGTTAGGTAAGTTATAAATACATCCATAAAATTTAGAGGAAAGGTTTGTGCAGATAATTTAATAGTATCAATGTTCAAGTCCCTTCGGATAATTTTATTGGTGAGATAACTAGGGACCTGAGCGATTCTTCGAAGAGTTTAATTGTGAATTCTATTAAGAATTTCCAAGTTAGAATTGGAAGCAAATGACCAGATAGGGGCGGCGTACATAGCAGCAGGCAAAACTGCTTTGTACAGGAACATTTTATTTTTAGTGGAAAGATGAGGACCATAAAGTAGTGAACGTAGATCACAGATTCTGCATTCATACAATTTTTTATATTAGTTCTTTGTTTATTAAATGTTAAGCGTTTGTCAAGGGTGATACCTAGATATTTGGCAGAATCGTTCCAGCTGATCTCCTCGCGGTATAAGTGCAACCGTGGGGGAAGATGAAATGATTTGTACAGTAATACAATTTGGATTTTTAAATTATAAAGAAAAAATGAGGTATCAGATGTAGATTGCTGACAAAGATATTTTCAAAAAAAAAAAAATTTTTTTTAAGAAAATTTTTCTGCAAAGTAATTTATAAGATTTATTAATTTTTTTGTTCATTTATTCATTTTTTTCACAATATATACTTTTATTTATTGCCCATAAATTTTTATGCTTTAAATTTTTTCATGTTTGAAATAATGCATTATAACATTCTGGAAAATATATTTTAACTTGGGATTATTTATGATACAATGGATTAAAGAGCAAGGTAATAAATACACTCATGTCCATAAATTAAGGATAATTCAGAATCACACAGAAATTGAGGCCTTATTTAGCTCAACCTTATTTAGCCTTTTTTTAATCAACTTTAGTGGGACATATCCTATGGACATGACATATAAAAAGTTAAAATATTTTTAAGTTTGTAAAGTATCTCTTTGTTACCACAGCATTTAAATAGATTTTTATTTTTAAAAATGCCAAAATTGAAATGAAATATGCCAAATAAAAATAGTCAAAATTAAATAATTCATAAAGCAATTCTAGTCAAACAGAAATTACAAAGTCATCAAGAAAATTTGATTACATTAGTTTCGGCGTTTAAATTTTTTTTTATTTCTTTTTAACTTTCATGTTTTGTTATATACCACACATAAACCGTTATGGCAGACTTCTTAATTTGGAAGCGACAGCTTCCTTACTACTCAGATTTTAAAAAAAAAAATATTCTTCCTGTCAAACTATTAAGACTGAAGTTTACAAAATGTTTAGCAATAACATATTATATAATTTTCATGTGTACGTATACCTATTTTATTTATAAAATGCCTCGGTGATCGCTTAAAGGTTATTGGAACACCCAACAAGAACATTACAGAATTTTGCTGAATAGTAATAGTTAAGAGGAGGTATTCCATAATAATAAAAATGACAATAGATGGGATAGTTTTGAAAACAAAAAGGATGAATCAGAATCCACTGATACATATCAGGTAATTATGAAATCCGAGAAAACGTAAATAAAAAATTGGTAATAAATTTAAATAGGGACTATGTTCAGTGTATAATTACCAGTAGTGTTCATTATTGTGGTTGCTATTTTGTTCAACAGATGGCATTAGCAGTCTGTGTTTAGGATATAAGTCTTTATTATAGGTAGTACCCGTAGACTAACACAAAATAATACTATATAGTCATTTTGATGTAAAAGCAGTAAGCTTTAACACAATTAATACACAGAATATTCTCAGAAATATTTCAATTTATAGAAAAGTGCAGTGTTTAAACATCAATTAAAAGGGTAAATTTCATAATTGATATTTAACTCATCTGCATAAATAGTGTCAATATTAGATAAACATAATTAATCAAAGAAATTAGAATACTAAAGAATACACATTTGTGAATTAATTATAAACTGATAAATTTGTATTAAATATATTCTATATAAGCTAACTATATAGAATGTATTAGAGATTCAAGATAGAGCTACATAAAAGCATTCTAGAAAAGCAATTATGATAGGTTTTGTTTTTAATAGCTTAATTTATAAAATAAAAAAAAAGTCAATAAAAACGTATAAAAGCACCCCTACGCTAATTTTTACGCTGATCGCCAAAAGAGCGATGAACATAACTATCTGGTAACCATGCTTTAGTTCCGATAGTCTGACACGGGAGGCGCCATTTTCTATGCGAGTCCCATGTTACAGAAGTGTATTGGTATGGCCTATGGGAGTATTAAATTTCGAACTTAAGGAAAGAGCATCATCAAACAATATCCAAAAACTCTTACCTTTTCACTTTCGGATTCTGTGGGACGCACTGGAAAAATATTCTTCAGACACAATTTAAAGAAGCCTTCCGGTATGAACAAAACATTTATTTTACACGTTCTGACGAAACACTAACTAAAGACATAAAGAAACACGAACATCATACATCGATTCCAAAGAACAACTAAAAACCGGAATCAAAAAACAAAACAAAATCGTTCTTTCTTTTCTGTTGCCATTTGGGAAGGGAAAAACTTTACAAAAATACAAAAGGCAAAGTTATCACTTGATTTCGTTATCCATTTTTCACAGGGAGTGAGCTGTCTGAATGTTAGTCTGTGGGTAGTACCAAAGATGTCTTTTATTATTTCTTTTTTGTACTTGTGTGAAATTTTCTTCGTCCTGTGTTGGCTGAGACAGAAATTATATGTAACTGTTGTGTGTTCGTCGTTAAAAAAAGAATTAAATAAGATTTATTGAAGATTATTGATTAAACAGAGCAAGAATTTAAGTTGTGGTGTGGAAAACTTGCGAGTAAATTTAGATCTCCCAAAATATTATTTCAATAACGAAATATCAGCTTGCCAAATATAAATTAAGGCAGGAATATTTTCGGTCTTAAACATTTTTAAAAATTTTATCACGGAAAGTTTTGTTCGCAGACCGCGAAAGATCAGTTGTCAAAGGCAGTGACCTCGTGATCGGCGGGTTCGGGGCTCTTGCCGGTCAAAGATCCACCATGTTCATTAATAGCGGCTGGTGCATGTAATATAGGTTCGTGGTCATAATGTCCTTCAAGTTTCTGAACAATACCTCTGGTCGCAAACCAAGTCTGGGGGGAGGGCATCTAAATTACGAGGACCCACTCTGTTTGTGTTGTCTTAAGTGTAATGAAACGATGTATTCTCTGCAAAAATAATTAAAATTTCAATTATATTAAGAAAACTAAAATTTTGCGATCTAAATTGGATTTTATTACTTTTATTACATTGTAAACATTTGAAGAGGATTTGAAATTTAGATTTTTACTGGGGCAATTACAGTTTGAGATGTGATCCCAGACTGATAACAGGAATGTCGCCTAGGTTGAAGTTAAAGAAGATAGAGACTTTGTGAATTTATTTATATGTACCCAAGGGCCAAGTTTAGGGGTGACCTAATGATAATGTCAACCTAGAGAAGCTAAAAACATGGGAGGGCGGAAGGTGGTACTTACAGGAGATCTTAATGAAATCAGAAGTCAAGGGTATCACTCAACAATTAAAATGATTCGAGAGATCTCATTGGTCAAGTTATGTCTTTCCGATAAGTGTCGGTACTATTGGTAGAATACCCCCACACACATTTCTCGAACTTATGTAGACATTCTTCGGTAAGCTACAAATCGTCTTTACCCTTCAATTGCCCATCGATCAATGTCAAAATCTTTTTAACAAAAATCATAACAACAATTCAGTGGGTGTAAAGCAAGTTTTATTGCATAAACGAGGAAAAATAATTGCGAAAGCAGTAATTTTCTTGCAATTTTGCACAGATACCATTCCTCTTTTCAAAAAAACTGTTTTTCAACTTTTCCTTATTCTTACTCGGGGTGAATCGTCCTCTTCCGAACCTACTTTCCATTTTGGTGCTGCGCCCCTATCACTGATGCGCCCATGGCAAATGCCACCTGTGCCTCGCCCTAGATTCTGTCTTGTGGTCAAGTGTCGGAGAAAGCTGTATCGTGGTGTACAAGATAAAAAAAAAGAGGGATTAGAAGTACTGAGAGAAGTTAGAGAACCGAGAGAATATAACTTGAAGAGAGTGCGGCAAATCAGACCGTGATAGCCATTTCCAGAAAAAGAAACTCATATGTTATCTCGCCAAGCGGTTTGCGATGTATGTACTTCCGATTGTAAATCATACCCTGGTCTTGTGGATATGATTTCGCATGGATCTCGTATAAGGAGCAGGTATGGAGGCGAAATAATCAGCCGTAGATGATTCAAACTTAACAACTGTTCATTTATTTAACAAAAAGGAAACGTTTTAAATAAAACAAATCAACTCAATGTAGATGCAACCTATTGTCCAGAGAGGAGATCACTCTAGACAACCTGCTCATCTCAAAGTTCAGCCGGGAGTCCTTTCCGCTTCTTCCTTTCCCAAACAGGAAACCTCGGTTTTAGGGGAGATCGACACCCTCACCCCTCTTTGACCCTCGTCCTTGGGGGTAGCCGAAACGCCCTTTGGCGCCCATCCGACGCTGTCACACAAAGCACAATTTCTTTTCTCTGTCGGTGCGTTGACAAAAACGGCACACTTGATACCTCTAATCGTCTGTGCGTCGAAAGGACCATTATTGGTACAATACTGCCATTTTTCAATTGTTGACGTCTTACAATGAACAAAAGTTCGCTTTAACCAACGCTCTTCTTGACCCCCGACAGAGGCGGACGCGATGATTACACCATATACCAGCGATGAGCAAGAAGACTTTTAAGTTAGGCCCCGTTAGCCGTTCGAAGTTAGTGCTTAGATGCCAAGTACCCTCGTCGTAAAGATAATTTTGTTCTGTGACACTTCTTTCGAAACATCTTTTTTTCCCTCTCAAGATTCCATCTCTTTTCCACAACGGGCCCTTGGTTAAATTAGGTGCGTGTTTGCAACTTTGAATTATTTCCTGACTAATATTGTCACGAAGATTCGAATGAACACACCGTTTAACCTAACAGATGAATTTATTGAACCTAAATAGCAACTCGCAACTTTGCAAGATCGGGAAGTTGCCTACAAGTCGCAGAGTACAGTTGGCACAGAACTTCCTGGGCCTAACCCTCTCGTTCTGAGATACATACGATTTAAGCAAAACAACTATTGGATTAGTTGTTTTGCCTAAATCGTATGTTGCTTATAACTAGTGGGTATCAGCTTTTATACCCAAACAGAATATTCGAGAAACAACTAATTTACATAATAAAGAAAGATCTAGAATGTTAGAGAACATATGGCAACAGTAAATAACATTTTTAAACTAAAAGTCTCCAGCAAACCTAGACTTTTTCCATTATCCTGTGCTGATGCGTTCGTTGTTCCATTGTCCTGTGGACAATGCGTCCTTTCCCGGCTCTGTCCAGAAAAACCAGGACTCTAAGGATGGTCCTGAATCGCCTCCTGGAGACCAATCACAACTCTCGAAAACTTGGTGAAGTTAAGTGCAATCGTTTTCACACCACACGCTTCCTGGAGTCGGCGAAAAAATACTTGGGCATGCAACCCACAACGCGCGAGTGCTGCGAACAAATCAGTTTCGCAAACCTTATGTAAAACATAGCTGAACTCTCACAGACCATTCGTCCACTAGGCTCGTTGGCAAAGTATCTTTATGCGGCAATATCTTAGTTTAAAAAATATATACGTATTTGATTTGTTCCTGAATCTCATAGTAAAAAAATTTTATTTAAAAATTTAAAACCAATTAATTAAATGTCAATAATTTTTTTAGCAAATTGTGTACAGTGAAACCTCTCTGAGCGGCCACCCCTCCGTTCCTAGAATATTTGGCCGCTTAGAGAGGTTGGCCGTTCTGAAGGGTTTTATAAGATAATTGCTATAATGCGTAATATAAACAAGTCTGACATATATTCCTTATGTAAATGAAATTGAAATCTTATCTAAACAAAAAATAGTACTTTATTTTATGCTTGTTTACATTTTTTTTAAAACTACAATTTGTATTTTAAGTTTTTACTTTTCTCTATAACAACTATTTTTTAAGTTCATTTTTTACTTTAAAAGCACAAAATTGAAGTCTTCGTATTCCTTCAAAATCAATTTTTCTCTTTAATGACTTCTTTGATTTGCGTTCTTCCGCAGTTAAATAATTCAATTAACTTTCTTGCCGATTGCCATTTTCGTATTCAAGCAGAACTTCAATGCACTATTCGATATTCAGAAAAACGCGTTTCGACATAGTTGCAACTCAGATCACTGATAATCTAATGAAATGAAACGGGCGTGGAAGACATTTTTGCGGACAGAGGTACAATTCTTTCTTTACTGTACCTATTGGAATTCCAAACAAAAGACCTAGGATACCAGCAACGCCTGATTGTCCAGTTCCTCCCTCAGTTTCGATGGATGGTGCAATAGGGATTCCCTATCTGAAGGGTGTGGGGAGAATACAAAAGATATAACAGATTTAATGTTTCTAAGAAGGGAGGGGGGACTGCCAGAATGGACTTCGTAAATTAATCCTGGGATCCGACCATAAAACTAACCTTGAGTATTTCCGCTCAAATTAAAGCACTGTGTGAGTAGAATTTCCCGAAAAATGAAATGGGCAATCCCACTCGGTGGCAGTTTAGAGGGGGTCAGGTGGCCTCTGATAAGGTTATTTTACCATTAGGTCTATGATCTTAGTTATGATTATGGTCTTTTTCGCGGCACGGTCATCAATAGTTGCTGCTGTATGTCTTCGGATGGGTCAGCGTAAAACACACTTACCATTAGGTATATGAATCAAAAAATCCGTGCCATGGAAAATTGGCCGTTCAGAAGAGTGGCCGCTATACAGGGGTGACCGCTCGGAGAAGTTTCACTGTATATAATTGTAAAAATTTTCTAAATAAATAATTTTTTTTTATAATTATGTTTGTAGTCTCTTCATAGGATCTGGGTGAACTTGGCATTTAACTATTTTTTTAACACAACGCAACCACTTCAAACTACTTTTTATGTACTTCTCAAATAAACTAGCTTAAGACTGCTGGCAGCAAATAAAAACTTTTAGGAGAGCTACACAACATTAGTAAGTAATGTTAGATGCCTATATGGTGCTTCTGTAGTAAAAATTGTCAACGAAATGCGCGGAGTTGTATGGGCGAATGCTTAATAAGCAAGTATCCCTCATTAATAAATTAATTAAAGGAGGGTAGCAAATAGTTGAGTAAACTAATATGTATTCTAATCAGGTCGATGAAAACAACAAATCAGAAAAATAGCAGTTAAAAGTTATAAACTTGTAACAGAGCATGAAAATCACTAAAGTAATGCGTGACTAAATTTTTGAAAAGAGGTCAGAAAATGCATTTCATGTTAAATTATTTGTGAAAATTTTTATAAAAAGGGTTTTACATATAATTTTATATAAAATTTTATTTAAAGAATCGCTAACTGTCACAGACTTTTTCGCTTTATTTTGTGGATAAAATTGATTAATGAAATCTTTAAATATATGCAGCCCAGAAGTATAAAAATTTTACTCATAACCTAACATACAGCTAAAGAAATCCAATGTAGCTACCTTAAGTAATCGTCATGGATAATCGTTATTATCTCTTTAAAGCCGAAGGCAAAACTACGCTGTAATATAAAAAGTAGATATCTGAATGACATTAGTGAAACCAATAGGGTGAACTAAATAGACGGAGGGCAAAAAAAAACCCCATCTAATTTCAATAATAAGAATCTATCTGTTAGTTCAGTAGCGAGGCGTAAGTTCTAGTGTAAAAGATGATCTGTACCTCATTAATTTGATAAACACATTTTTCTTTACTTTTAATAACTTGGATATTTAAAATATTTTAGTGCTAACCAGTTTAGTATTCTCTTTGATCATTTTCACTTTAAATTTATCAGAAATCGTACACTTATATTTTATACATCACTCGCGTTACAGCCCAACTTCGAGGTAATTGCCTACGATACCAATCTATATTTCCGAGACCAAGGGCATTGGGGCTGGAAGCGTATGCCCCGCTTAAGTGGTTAACCTCCAGTGTTTAGTGTCCAAGCATGCTTGGACATCAATTGGTCTACCCTCTGAAGGAATGAATGGCTGAGTCAACCTTGTCCAGCTCAAGGATTGAACCTCTTACTTGTACCTTGGGGGCGTGAAGTGTATCCCAACGCCACCGGGCTTATATATATATATATATATATATATATATATATATATATATATATATATATATATATATATATATATATATATATATATATATATATGTAGGACCGGTGGAAACCATCGGGAGACAGATGACAGAGATGATAGATGGCGCTACTGAGTGCTAGCGAAGGCGTCAGATAAAGATGAGAAGGAAAGGGTCCGGAGGTCTGACACGCAGGTCGATCGTAAGACCGAGAGCAATCCTGTTTGAACAACCTGAGATAACCCTTTAATTCTATTTTATGTCTATATGTAATAATGTAAAGTCAAGTATTGTTCATTAAATGTGATTTGTCTTCAACAAAGAGTCTTCATTACCCCTAGACGCCGTCCTGCCCTACATATATAAGTATATATATATATATAATATATATATAAATATATATATATATAAATATACTATATATATCATATATATATATATATAATATATATAGGATAGTATGTATATAATTATATAAATATATATATATATATGTATATATATATATAGACTATATATATGTATGTATATATATATATATATATATATATATATATATATATATATATATATATATATTATATATATATATATATATATATATATATATATATATATATATATATATTGTAACGATCCGTTACATGACCCTAGCGAAAGAAGAACGGAAGGTGACCTTTCGCAGCGGACAATTATGGTTAGCAGCAGGTAGAAACGGGTGGTCCTAACAATAGCTGTTAGTATACTAGGTCCCGTCAACAAACCCACGACTCACGCTTAAAGAGACGTAATTGAAAACTGTCCGTGCTCTGGAGCCAGCGCGTCTGAACCATTGTAAGGGCTATTTGAGTGAAAAGACTCGGGTAATGATTATTAATCGAGGGACGCTGTAGTGCACATATGGCCCGTTAGCGGTAGCGAAAAAGGAATTTAAGTTGTTTGGGCCGGTTGATTTAAAGACGACCTTTCGGCCACATCTGGAAACGGATCAGCTGATCCAGGGGGGAAGTGACCGCAAGATTGCGTCATCCCGGTTCTGGAAGGTTCCGGAAAGATCACGTGAAGGGAACCGGACCCCTATAAAAGAAGATTGGCTGAGCGAAGAAGGAGGCTTTTTCATGAGAGTTGCTTTGGGTGATGTTTTGTGGAGCTCGAGAGGAGTCTACTCGTCTCTCCGATTTCCGAAGTTTGCTTGTTTTAGAGACCGTCATCGTCTCTGCTTTGCTAAGAAGTCGACTTTCGACTTTGGAATCTCATTCCCGTCATCTTAATATTTTTTTTACTTCGTGCATAGAAGTAGGTCGTTGAGAATGACCTTTACTTTCATATTTGGATCGTCTTGCATCCTGAGTTTCCTCAACGGACTCCAGCGTGATACGCACTCTGAGCGTTTGAACCTTAGTGTGGAAGCTGACTGTACTGATCGACAGCCGGAGGTTATAGTGTCAGCGTTTCGTACCGGCACTAATTAGCGAACTGTTCCAGTGATTTAGAAGAACTAGCTTCATTGTACCCACGCATTGTAATTGTGTTAATGTTATCTCAGCACGAGATCCCAGAAGATTTAGAATCTACTGAACCTGTACATAGCTGTACATAATTTATTCACCTGAATAAAATATTTAATCCAGAGTAAACGGTTGTCCAGCCTGTGTCATTGACGGCTTCGCCTACCCCCTACTCCAGGACGTCACAATATACACACATATATATACACTCAAGAGCCAAAACATTATGACCACCTGTCAATAACGAGTTGGCTCACTTTTCGCGCACAACACAGCTTCAACCTACCTTGGTATGGATGCCACAAGTCCTTGGTAGATGGCCGGAGACAGATTGTACCAGATGTTTAAGCAACGGTTACGCAAATCCGAGATATTACGAATTGGTGGTCTTTGAACTCTGAGCTGCCGTCCAATGACACCCCAAATGTGTTCTATCGGATTGAGATCCGGTGAGTTAGGTGGTCAGGACATTAACTGGAATTTAGCATCATGTTCGTGAAACCACTCTAACACAATTTTAGCATTGTGAAACTGGGCTTTGTCCTGTTAGAGCATTCCATTTCCATCTGGAAAACAGAGGCCATATAACGGCGCAACTGGTCCGCAATGATGTTAATTCATGGTTCATTCCCTGTAGCATTCATGGTCTGCTCTACCACAACCACGGATCCTAGAGACGCCCAAGAGAACGTGCCCCAAAGCATAATACCGGCACCACCAGCCTGTGTATGACCTACTGTACATTGAGAGAGCAACTGTTCGCCTGGAAGACGGCGTATCCTGACAAGGCCATCGGTGTGATGAATGACAAACCGTGATTCATCTGACCAGGCAACTCTCTCTCACTGATCCATGGACCAGTCGTGATGTTCCCGGGCCCAGCGTATACTCAGTTGGCGGTGACGCTTGGTCAGCAAAGAAACACGAGGGGGACGTTTGCTGCGTAACCCCATATCCAGCAGTATCCGCTGAACAGTGTGTTCCGATACTATTCTATTTGGCCCTGTATTGTATTGGGTTGTCAGCTGAGCCACTGTTTGGCTCCGGTTTTGCTTCATCATGCAAGACAGCCTCCGACGACCTTTTTCTTTGATAGCTTGTGAACGTCCAACGCCATATCGTCTACTCGCCTGGATGACGTGGAAGGCACGTGAACAGGTGGAAGTGGTATTTAACTGCTGCTGGAGAGACTGAAGTATCATTCTTTCACTTACTTCTGTGTGTAATTTAGCTAATTTATTAACTTTAATCTTTTTAGAGAGCTAAAGAGGGATAAGAGAATTGCCTCGCATAAACCAGCAGTTGCGGTATAAAAGAAATATATTCAGTAATTATGATTAACATAGTTGCTACGTCTTTCCTGAAATGAACTGAAATGAAGAAACGAAAAATTATTTTGATTTAGTAGAGGGAACTATGTATATTTTTTTCTTCTAAGTGTTTGTATATGGTGTGTGTAACGTTTTGTTCTAAATAAATATTAATATGCAAAATCATTAGAATTTTTGCAGCTTTTTGAATCGACAAGGTCCCCCCCCCTTCCGGCGAGATCAACAATAAAAGGTAAGAGAACTACCTTTTATTTTCTATTTAGTTAGTTTTGCTTTCGGTGAGCTGACATCTTTTGGCGCCCGAACACGGACGCCGGTTTTTAAAATGACCGTGATATCTTGAAATACTGAATTATTGTTATTATTTTAGTATTAAGTAATTATGGATAATTTGATGAAAGTTAGAACGCAGTTACGCACTAGTTTCACAAAAGCTGCAAATAGACTGGAAGAATCTTTAAAAGCTAAACCAATTGATATTGAAGAAATTGAAATTTCGTTTTCTCTTCTGAGAGATAAACAGCAGAATCTGCTAACGGCAGATAATGAAATACTCAGTTTATTGGCTAAAGATGACACGGTAGAACAGAAATTTTATGACAAAGAATACGAAAGTATATCGTGTTATACAGATAAATACATTACTTTAAAAATAAAAGCTGAACGAATTCAGAATGAAACTAGTAAACAGAATTCTTCTAATATGGCCAGCCTTGAAGCGGTCAATAAAAAACCGTTAGATTGCCAAAATTAGAATTAGAAAAATTTGGCGGATTGATTAAAAATTGGCTGAAATTTTTGTCTATATTTAAGTAAATACATAAAGACCCAGAATTATCGGAAGAAGATAAATTTGTTTATCTTTTACAAAGTACTGCAGAAAAATCCCGAGCTCTTGACCTTGTTGAGAGTTTCCCGCCTACTGGCGAAAATTACTCATTAGCAATTGAATGTTTGAAATCTCTCTTCGGCAAAGATGAGTTGTTGATAGAAGTATACATACGAGAGTTACTGAACTTGGTTTTGAATCATAATAAGAGTAATGTAGTGAAGTTATATGATAAAATTGAAACGCATTTAAGAGCGTTGGGTACATAAGGCGTCACTTCAGATAAATATGCAGCTATGTTATATCCTCTTGTTGAGAGTTGTTTACCAGAGGATATTTTAAAGATATGGGTATACTGAATAAGTTGGAGCATAGGAAGGGAGCAGTACGTAGAATGTCAGGACCAGTAGTGAAGTGTTAAGTCAAGATGAGGGAAAGCAGACAAAAAAGGCTCTGACTTGAGTTCCAGACATTTATTTTTTATTATTCCAAATTGAAAAATAATTGTAGCCTACTTCTGCCCTGATCCTATAGTGGTTATTGGAGGTTTATTTTGTTGCGTTGTTGTTAAAAAATATTGCGGCGATTAATGTGCAGATGGAAAAATAACTACAGGAACTTCGCAGTATCGGGACCAAAAGGTGGGCTCCAACGAAAAAGGTGGCCGGACCATAAACGTCCGCAAAGGTCTTAAAAAAATCTCTCTCTGTCTCGCAAAATTATCAAAAACTTCTAGGCTGCGCTCACGCCAAAAGCGCCAAAACACAGCCAGAAAGAGGGTTGCCAGGCACCAAGAAAACACCGCGCTCTCAGGGAAAGCGACGGGTTCTCGCGGCTCTGACCAATGAAACGTCAAAGGCGCGCGGAGAACAAAAAACCCAATCGAAGTGAGGCGCAATTCCGGTGGTGAACATTCGCCAAAAACGATGCGGATCGGAGCTTGGCAACACACCACAACGTGGCACCTTTCAAAGGAGCGGCTGTTTATCTCAAACCGAAACTGTTGGCTACATAACTGTCAGAATATGAGCCGATGTGCGCAAATTATGGTCGAAAGGTTTAAGGGCTGCGGATTCAGGTGGCCAGAATTGGACGCTCGGTCCGAAACTTAATCCCAGATCGGGGGCGGCTCTGTTTGAAAAGACAGTCTGCAATCTTGAGAAAAAGCTAAAGCTGCACCTGCAAGGAGCAATATGCGAAAAAAAGGCGCAAAATGTATTTTAAAGTATATCTACCCCACAAGGGAAATATGTAACGAAGGTACATGAAAAATCTTCATTACAATGGGAACGGCATGTTATTTCTTTATTAGTAAAAGACAAAGAAAGGGGAGAAGACAAAATTAATAAACTGGATATTCTAATGGAATTCTTGAAATCGGAAGTTGAAGGAGAGCAAAGATTAGGGATTGCTAGAAACACTTTTGACGGTGAAAGAGATACACATAAGAAAACAAATAAGCAGTATTTTTATGGGAGTAAAAGTAAAATCTCAACCGCTGCAGGGCTTTTTAATGCAAACTTAAATGATGAAAAAAGGTATATTTTTGAGAGAAAAAACATTATTCTCAAGAGTGTAATAAAGCGAAAAAAAATTAATATTGAAGAAAAACTCGAACTTGCGAAAAAAATCCGGTTGTTGTTTTCGATGCCTTAAGAGAGGCCATGTATCGAAACAATGTAAAAGTAAAATACAATGTTTACTGTGTGATAAAATTCACTGTATAATTATGTGTCAAAATCCTCCCCCTGAATCTAAATTTGAGGCTCCTAAAACAGGAGAAAAATTGGAATGTGACCAGTCGAAAAGTCAGACGCTGGCTAATCAATCTAGTTCATCTGCGGTGTTACTACAAACATTACAAGTACACATTAAAGGTCAGAAGGGGAGATATGTCAAGCGAGCTCTGTTTGATACTGGTAGTCAAAGATCCTATATAAGTTCCAAAGCTGTTGAATTGTTAAAATATGAAAGTTTAGGAGATATTCCTATATTCCATAGTTTATTTGGTGGCCATGAATCCCCTCAACAGAAACATCGCCGTTTTAAGGTATACTTAACTAGCCTAGATGAGAAGTACAACTGTGATTTTGGGGTTCTGCAGCAAGAAAAAATATGTGGCGATATATCGAAGATTCTTCATAGACCTTGGATGACAGATCTACATAAAAGAGGCATAAAGCTGACTGATCGTGATAATGAGTTCTCATTAGCATTAGGATCGGAAATCCATCTACTAATAGCGCCGATGTGGCAGGAAAATCGCTAAATGGGTAAATTCACTATTTACCAGATGGACCTGTAGCTGTTGGTACACATTTGAGATGGGCGTTGATGGGCAAAATTTCCCAATTTTCTCAAATAACTGAATCTTATCTATCGATCATATCCTTATTAGCTGGTAATATTAATCTTCCCGATATGTGGAATTTAGAACGAAAAGGAATTCTAGATCCCATTGAAAGCCAAAATATGAAAGAATTCCACGAAGCTGCTTATGAGCATTTTCAACACAGTCTCAAAATTAACGATGAAGGGAGGTATGAAATAACATTGCCTTGGCTCCAACTTTCTACCACATTCCCTGATGGGAAAGAATTAGCCGAAAGAAGGTTAAAAACTACAATTAGAAAATTGAAAGCCGCTGCCATTTTTGAAGCTTATCAAAATGTTCTACAAAATTGGTTGAAGGATGGAGTAACTGAAGAAGTAAAGAAAGATGATGAAGCAAAACAGGTACGTTATTTACCGTATAGGGCAGTGGTAAAATTCAGCCACTACGAAGATCCGATCGGTATTTGATGCTTCGGCACACCTGAAAAATTGTCCGTCCTTAAATGACTGTATCGCCAAAGGTCCTAATTTTCTAGAACTTATTCCCACAATTTTAACTCGATTTCACATGAAAGAATTGGCTGTTACCGCCGATATTTAAACAAGCATTCTTACAAATTAGTGTTTGCAAACGTGATAGAAATTATCTCAAATTTTTGTGGATGGAAGACGGTGACCACAATAAGTTAAAAATCAATCGACACTGTCGTGTTGTATTCGGACTTACATCCAGTCCATTTTTGTTATGTGCCACTCTTAAACACACAGGCGACTAGAAGCCGCCTGTCTTAAACACCGTTTAGAGAACGCTCCTTCTTGCGTTAAAGATACTGCGTCAGTCTTACAAGATTCCTTTTACGTTGACAATTGTCTGGCTAGTTTCGACAGTATTGAAGAGTGCGAAACATTTGTTGAACAATCAAAGAAATTATTGTTTTCATGAAAATTCGATTTAAGAGGTTGGCAAAGTAATTATTCGAAATTAGAGACTTCTTTAAATATACCCGGTACTGTTGCAGAGAAGCAAGATGACGAAAATAATTTGATATCAGTATTAGGACTATTGTGGAACACACAGAAAGATGTGTTGAGCTGTAATTCAACACGACATACATCTGATAATTTTCAGATTACAAAGAGGGAAATATTGGCTGTCGCGTTGCAAATTTACGATCCACTCGGAATCGTTTGTAACTATACGTTATTGCCAAAGATATTGCTTCAATAATGCTGGAAACTGAAAATATCATGGGATAAGGAATTGCCTGTTGATATAACGAAAAAATTTCTTAACTGGGAAAATCAATTAAATTTTTTGAAAAATATTAACATACCCAGATCGATGATGCCAAATACTTTAATCTTGAAACATTGCAGTTTACACGTGTTTGCTGATGCAAGTAAGAATGCCTATGTAGTTTGTAATTTCCTCCGAGCTGAAACTGGAGAATCTGTGTCATGCTTCTTTGTTACAGCTAAAAACAGAGTATCCCCTTTAAAAACAATCACAATCCCCAGACTAGAGTTATTAGCATGTTTGATTTCTGCTCGACTAGCTGCAGAGGTCAAGAAAGAAATGAAGAGACCAGTTATTAAAACATTCTATTGGACTGATTCCAACAATGCTCTTAGTTGAATAAAAAGAGATGAACAGTGGGCGACATTCATTGCTAACAGAGTGAGAGAAATTCGAGAGCTATCTAATCCCCACGACTGACATCATGTATCTGGAAATCTCAACCCAGCTGATGCTACCTCTAGAGGAAGTACAATTCGGTACCTGATGGAAATGATGACTGCAAGGTCCTACATAGTCTTCCAAGAAAAAGTGGCCAAAATCTAAGATTACAGCTCATGAAGAAGTTTTGAACCAAGAAAGAAGGAAAACTGTATTGGTCGATACAGAAAAGGAATTACCATGGTCTTACAAAAGATTTTCTTCGCATCTGAAGTTAATAAGAGTCATAGCTTTGATGCGACGCTTCATGAAAAATACCATGAAGCACAAATCAGAACGTTGTTATTCTAACTTAACTGTTGAAGAAATTGAATAAGCAGAATTGATGCTGCTTAGAAGTATACAACGCGAAGTCTTTGTCGCAATCAATAATCCTGTTTTAAAACCACTACGCTCTCAACTTGATTAAAAAGGTTTGATTCGCGTGACAACGCGTTTACCACAGCGTAAAGATACTGATAATTTCAAACATCCAATTGTGTTGCCTAGCAAGCATCCGTATATTCATTCTCTTATCTTAGAAAATCCCAAAAGAACGAGCCATGCTGGCGTTCATTTTTTAATACCCCAACTGAGAGAAAACTTCTGGATCTTGCAATGCAGAAGAACTTTTAGACAAGTTTTGAGAAACTGTATAAATTGCAGAAGATTTAAAGCAACTAAAGTTGAAGTTTTACTAGCCCCTAGGGCAGAAAATCGAATTAAGAATGCGCAGTGTTTGAAATAACTGGAATACATCTGGGAGGGCCATTATACTTAAGAAACGGAGAGAAAGCTTGATTTGTACGTTTTACTTGCGCTGTGGTTAGAGCGGTCCACCTTGAGTTAGTTCAAAGCTATGTAGCTGTTGTAGTTGCGGTCGTGGTGACTGGCAGTTGTATGGGCGAAAAGCCTGGGTCAGCTGAGGAATGCTCCTTACCCGAAAAACCTCTTTCCGACGAACTTGACGATTCACCCCTTCTCGCTCAGTATGACGTTGAATGTTCAGGCGACTGTTTAGATTCTACAAAAGTGACGGACCATCCGAAACCCTAGGAAGAACGTTCGGAACAGCCAGCAGTAAAAACCAGACGTGATCGAGTGGTAAGGCCTATTAAGAAGCTGGGCTTATAACGCCGGACATGTGACTTTGATTGCATCCTTTTTAAGTATGCAAGGTGGGAGGGATGTTGCGTCTCTTCTGAACTGAACTGAAGTGAAGAAACAAAAAACCGTTTTGATTTAGTAGATGGAACTATGTATGTTTGTTTCTTCTAAGTGTTTGTATATGGTGTATGTAACGTTTTGTTCTTAATAAATATTAATTTGCAATTAGAATTCATTAGAATTTTTACAGCTTTTTGAATCGACATGGCCCCTCCAGCGAGATCAACAATAAAAGGAATAAAAGGTAAGATATCTTTAATTTTCTATTTAGTTAGTTTTGCTTTCGGTGAACTGACAATAGTCTTTAATCGCACCTGGCAGCATATTGCACAACAAAACTAACCGCTGTCAGCATCACATGGAGTATTTGCGAGTTAAACAGCCTTAACTTAAAAATTTATCTAATCCGTAATTAAATAAATTTCTATTCATTTTATTATTTATTTAAAATATGATATTATATTAAGAAATCTTTTAGAAGTACAAACAATGGTGATAACATATGAATCAGCTGTTAGTAAACCAAAACTCTAATGGATGCATCCATTTAATAATTCCGGAAAAAAATCCAGTTTTGGGAATGTAAAAGATATTATGTCGGAAAATAATATTTATTGCAATAAAAGACTTTATATCTTTTTTACGCAGTGTAAAATATATAATCGGCATAGTTGAGTTAATCAAATTTGGAAAAATGTCTGAGGATTTGAATGAGGTACATATAATTTACTTCAGTATAATGCGTGATTAAATAATATTTAATTGTTATTTTTACTGGTAATCATCATTACAATTATTGATATTATAATTATTTAATTTTAATTTATAAAATCAAATACCAGAGTGCGCTGTGGTAGTACATTTAAGTCTTTAATGAAAATCTATCGAAACCTTTCTTTGTTTGTGAAAAATCCGCACCCGTAAACTAAACTCTCCCTTAATATCAGTTTAAGTAAATAATGGAAGCTTTGTATCTGACTGCCGAAAAGTTTAAATTACCGAATGCTGGGAAAGACATGGTATGATTTCAAACTAACATAAGATTAGAAATTTCTTTTGTATATTGCGTTTTCATCTGGCTTTTCCAAGTGTTTTCGCGCATGCGCCACAAAACTAGTATAACACAATACTTTAATACTCATCTTCAGTTCTAAAGAGCCGGTTTACGAAATTTTATTTAGTTGCAAAAATTCAATGGCTGTTAATGACCGGGTAAGTTTAGCGTAAATCGTTTCAAACCTATTTGATACGAATTTACTACAGTTTATAATTTTCCGCGTACATGCTCACCTGTATGTGTAAGCCTATCGTACAATTATCTTTTGGAAATTATTTGATAATTCAATAATTTAAATAGTTGAACTGTTGTAGTTACGATTTAATACATAATAGAAAGTTTTTAGCTGGTTCTAAAGGTTAATTTTTGGTGTCACTGTGTCTAATTAATTACAATATCGTTGATCACGTTGTTTTAATATCTTCGTTGGTTTTATCTTTCTGTGCTTACATTACTGCACTGTCCACTAATTTTGTTGTACAACAGTTTACACAATGATATTTGAGAGAGAATTTACTTACAATGCCATTCTAACATACAGAGGGATACCTCAACTAAACCATGCTAGAATCACGTGTGTTTGTCTACGTTTATAAGCAGTATTGTATTGAAATATGTATTATTTATATTTTGCGGCTTTAAGCTACATTGTATCAAGTTTTTTCATTCTTTAGGCGTGTAAGTTTCAAAACTGAAAGAGGTTGGTAAAGTTATAAAGATGAAAATTTATGGTAGTAATTGCTACTGCCTAGAAAAGTGCGACTTGGCAGTGTTAAATTAGCTAGAAGTACTTAAATACAAATAGCTTATACTAAATCATAATTCTTTTCATTCAACAGTTTCATTACATATTTTCTCGTACAATTTATCAAAGATTTTTCAACAGAAATTAAAAAAAAAAAAAAAAGTTGGGCATGGCAAAAATGAAGAAATGGTTATTTTAGGGCATATTGTAAAATTAAAAAGAATTCTAAACCAGACAACTTTGAACAAAATTTGATGTTTAATTTATTGGTATAAGAGATGGAAGGGGGGGATTTAAATATCCATTTAAAAATTGCTCTTTTTGCTGCATTATTTTAATATTTTCCTAAGTTTTTGTATCTTTAGAATTGATTAAAGTTCTGAAATATTTTTTTGACTAATAAGATATTTAATACCATAATTCCTAATCATTTTTATTTTGAACATTTAAATTTTAATATTTGGACAGAAAACTACTTGAAACTTCCACTTTATAACTTCATTGTAGTGTATGGATTGATATATCAATGTAAGGCTTGAAGTTGATATCTATTATAATTAATGTGGAAGTTTAAAAAATATTTTGAGCTTTTGTGCAGTAATCCTTGTTATTTTACCAATTATTCACACAGCTTGTCTATTCTTAGTGAGTTATAAAAATAATTTAAAGTGTGATCTAAAGTTTAATTATTAAATAAAAGTTTTTTTCTGGACATTTATGTGTGTGAATTTGTTTCTCTTGTAAGGTGTTAAAGATCTTTAAATGAACTTTAATAGATGTAACAACAAATTGCTTTTAATCCTGCAGTGATTGTCAGTGTTACTTTTTTTGTTTATTTAATGCCTAGTACTCTGTATACTTAAGCTGCTTTATGAAATTTTTTTGTAAAGTATAATATTGAAATAATTTATTTTTAGGTTAATGAGTATAAAGAAAAAGTAAAGTTACAGGTAAGATTATTTTTGTTCTAGTGACTTTTTATTATTATTATTATTATTTTGTCTTGACTTTTAATTCATTCCATTATAAATTTTTAAAATTAAGCTAGTTGTTATCAGGATTATGTCATTTAAATATAAGTTCATTAATGTTGATGATTTCAAGAGATTTCTTGCTATTTTATGGATTTAAGTGAATTACAATATTTTTTTTTTTTTTTTGTAATAAAATATTTTATATTCTACAATATTAAGAGGTTAAATTATGTTGTTCTAATGTTTGTCATCTGTTTTAATGGAAATATTGTAGCATTTCCCTTTCTTTATAGGCTGAGGACCTAGTACTGAATATATTTCCCCAAAAAATATTAGAGTTAGAAGCACTTCTAAAAGTAAGATTTCTTTTTTCTTGCAAGTTTGTTTTATTTATATGTAAGTAAATGAGTAATTAGCAAGTTTTTAATTTAAAGTGACTTATGGAAGAAAAAGTTTGATTTATCTTCTTCCTTTTAAATTAATGTGGTGTGTATTTATTGAATGCTGTATTTAATAAAGGAAAATTATTTTACATTAAAACTTTCAAGGAAAATAATACAAAATATACATTTCTTTTAAAACAAATAAGGGGATTTTGAAGTAACTCTGAAAAACAATATTTTATACATCATGAATTCATGTTTACTGTCAACTCATAATTTATTATGAGTATAGTCGTATATTCTTTCAGAGTTTAGCTTTTCCCTTGTCCATTACTGTATTAATTTGTGAATAACATACATTAAAAATAAAAGAGGGAGGGGTGGTGGTGAAAGCACAATGTGTGCATTATATGTATTAGGGTTCCCATCGTCCTTAAAAGTCCTTAAGAACTCCTTAATTTTAGCTTTCATTTTTAACAGCCCTTAAAACTACCAAATTTTCATCAAAGGTCCTTAAAAACTTAATTTTTAATTAGAAGGCAATCAGTTTCTCCATCGATGTGATCCGTTGTCGTGTTATTTCCTATCTGTTTTCGCCATACTCTTTGAACTCTCTGGTTTTGTAAGTTCAGAGTTGAACTTGTCCAAAACCGTTTCTAAGAATGCCATTACAGGTGATAAGCAATGGTCAAAAAATATATATACTAAGAATTTATAAAATATTAATGTTCATAATATCCTTTTACATTTTCTAACCAATAGTGCAGTATTAATACTAAAGAAAATCCTCAAATACATATATGCTTTCAGTGTATTACTGTAGTAATTCAAAATTCCTTTCCTTGATATCCTTAAAAATTTTTGAAAATTCTTTTAGTTTATTAGTACTTTGTTATGGTCACAAGCTAAAAAATTACTTGACAAATAACCTTTCGCATACTGAAAAGGTTTAAAGTATAAAGTCAGCTGCCCTTTTCTAATAGCTAACAGTCATGCAGATTTTAATTAGATGAAGCATGGAGGTTGGGGGTTTAGATATTTTAGATATTTCAGTTACTTATGGAAGTTTAACTTTCCTTGCTTTGAATGTAATAGAAAAGTATAAAACTTTCTTCTTTCCCAGGGAACATCTGGTATAATCAGCTGGTATATACATACATACATATATATATATATATATATATATATATATATATATATATATATATTATATATATATATATATATATATATATATATATATAATTTTTAAACCCTCAGAAAGTACTGTTATATATTGTATTTTATTTGTAATTTATTTTTAGTTTGATCACTCAAAAAATTTAAAATAGACATTTTTC